>JAJOZX010015420.1:0-61394 GCA_023014485.1 Bathynomus jamesi | reverse complement strand
TGTGCTGAAAATTTAGGGGACACTTTTCAAGTATGACTTAACAGTTGCCTCTTCTGGTTAGTCAGCAACTATCTTGGACTGTGTTACCAGACTAATATGACATTGATCATTTCCCTATTATTCTTGACACTTTTGAGGAATTGTTGGTTTTTAGAGGCCAAAATGGAAGATTGGGCTTCAAAGGTTAATAAAGAACTACCTCTCTTTCTTCCTCCACTTGATTTTTGTAGAAGTGCTGATGAAAATTGTTGTAATATACAAACTCACTCATTGCTTGTGCATCTAAATATATTCCCCACTCTTCATCAACAGTGGACTTTAAATATAGTAACTACTGGTGGAATGATACCTGTGCTAAAGCTCTTAGAGTTAAAAAGAGAGCATTTAGACTTTTTGTTGGTAATCCCATACAAGAAACATGGTCATCTATCAAAAAGCATTGGCTCGTAGGGTTGTCAGACTAAGAAGAACTCAAGAAGGGATTTTGTACAGTCTATATCATCACATTCCACAGTGAGTGAGGTTTGGAATAAGGTAGTGTTTTAGTGCCAATAGGGGATCTAGGGGTTCTTTAGTTTAAAGTCTGAAGGTGTTTTATATGCTGATCCAGTTGGATACTGCCCAAATTCTAGGCAGCAGTTTTGCAAACACCAGTAGCCTCTCCTTTTATACTGAACCTTTTGTCTATCATATGGTGGAATCTGAGTTTGTCCCTATTCATTTTGAATCAAGTGATACTAATTACAACTCTCCATTCACCATATATGAACTGGAAAGAATTCTTAAGAATACTAAACTAACAGCTCCTGGTAGAGATAATATTGTATATCCTTTTCTATCTTATATGACTCCACAAAATAAAGAAATTTTACTAAAGTTTTATAATTTTTATGGTTGCGAGATGTCTTCCCAGATTGCTGGAGAGAGTATTTTAACCCCTCTGTATAAGCCAGGTAGACCTTCTACTGACCCTGCACCTTTTAGGCCTATAGCATTAACAAGCTGTCTGTGTAAAGTTATGGAGAAAATGGTATCTTTTAGACTTATGAAATTTTTAGAAGAAAAGAATGTTTTGTCGCAGTTTGAGAGTGGGTTCAGACAGATTTTCAACAATAGATAGCCTTGTTCGATTAAAATATATAAACGAGTCCTTTTTGAGAAATGAATATGTCTTGACTGTGTTCCTTGATATTGAAAAGGCTTATGATACTGTCTGGCATCATGGTTTACTTCAAAAACTATATAAATCTGGGTTAAAAGGCCATCTCCCAAGATTTATCCAAAATTTTATTTCTAACCGCCGTATTAGAGTTTTAGTTGGAAGTCACATTTCAAATAGCTTTAATGTTGAAATTGGCCTCCCACAGGGAAGTATCCTAAGTCCAACCCTATTTTCCCTGATGATTAATGATTTATTTGAAGGAATCGATGACAGTGTCAGTTATTCCATGTATGCTGATGACTGTGCCTTGTGGGTGGTTGGGGATGATTTGAATTTTCTGACACATGTGATGCAAGGTGTCCTAAATCATATTAGTGCATTGTCAGAGGAGTGGGGCTTAAAATTTTCATCTTCCAAATCAAAATGTATGATTTTCTCTGAGAGAGCATGGAGAAATGATGATTTAACATTATATTATTAGGAAATCCTGTTCAGTATATTTCAAGTTATAGATATCTGGGAATAGTTTTGGATCAGGGTTTGACTTGGTCTAAGCATATTCAATACCTGGAGGAATCTTGTGTGAAAGCTATTTCTATATTAAAATTTTTTTCTAATTCAGTTTGGGGTTTAAGTAGATCAACTTTGTTGATGTTGTATAAATCCTTAGTACGTAGTAAATTAGACTATGGGTGTTTTTTGTACCATACCTGTTCTAAAACCAATTTACTGAAGCTAGATAGAATACAGTATAAATGTATTAGACTGGCTTTGGGAGCTCTCAAATGCACAAGAGTTGATTATTTAGAAGCTGAAGCAAACATTATGCCCTTGCATTATAGAAGGAAACTGTTAGGTGCTAGGCATGCTACTAAAATGTTAAGGTTTGATTCACATCCAACTAAAACATGCATTAATAAATTTTATAATTTTCAATTTTATAGACTACGCCCATACCCAATACCTTTTAGTGGCTGTATCAAGGATTTTATTCACCAAGTGGGTTTAACTTTTGATTTGCTAGCATCTCAGCAAAGCTCATATTTAATTTATCACCCTGTAACAGTGAGTTTTGACTTTTCTATTCATACCACTAACAACAAATTGGCTTTTGCAAATGTACTCCAAAGAAGTTTTCTGGAAAGAGTAGAAACTTACAAAGGAGGAGGATACTTACCTGTGTATACTGATGGATCTAAATCAGAAAGTGGCACTGGATATGCATTTCTTTGGGATGGGGTGATTAAGGGTTTTTGCCTTCCAGAACATTGTTCTATATTTACTGCAGAATTGTTTGCTATCCTACAGGCCTTAATATATATTTGTCACAACTCAGACCTAAGTTTGTTGTTTGTTCTGATTCCCTTTCTTCCCTGAAAGCTATACAGTCCTCTTCTGGGCATCATATAGTCATTCAGATTATTGAATTACTCAATCAGTATAATCTTCATGTCTTTTTATGGACTCCTGGTCATGTTGGTATCCGGGGGAATGATACTGTTGATGAAGCAGTACACATGGCTGCTTGTCTTGATGAAGTTCAGACCATCCCTTACTCTGTTGATGAATTTATGAAGCCCAGTTCACATTTCATTCTCTCTGAGTGGCAACAGGAATGGTCTCAATGCAATGGAACCTGTCCTTTGGAAAAGGATGCCAGAAAATAATCGCAGGAGTGATGTCATATTGACCAGGCTTAGGTTGAATTGCTCTAAACTGTCCCATGGACACTTTTTTGATGCAACTTTATTTAAAAGGTGTGGTACTTGTAATGTTCAACTCACCCGAGAACATGCGATCATTCGTTGCCCTACTTGTAATTTTCTTACAACTGATTTGATCAATTATTGTAATAGCAAAGGAATTTGTTTTTCTTATGAAAGTGTTTTGGGAAATGAATTTCCATCATCATTACTTTTGACCTTCTTAAAGAAAGCAATTTATCTAACCTGATCTAGGTGTTTATTGTTTGATAGTCCTTTTGTAGTAGCCATAGAATTACTCTTTTACTAACAGGTTCCTTTTTTTCCATCCTGTGTGTTGTAGAGTGGAACCCTACAACTGAAGTGGTAGAGGTCTTTTTTCATTTCTTTTTTAGTCTTGGTGCTGATAATCCAGCAGGGTTGTAGCATCTTAAACAGAAATAAAATAAAAATAAATAAAATTTCAAAATTGAGGTGAGGGGGATGTTGTATAACAATTACTGATTATATTATTGATTCTCTAGTTTACTTTATTAGGATTATTAAAGTACAAATAGTTTTATTCTTAAGCATTAAGCTTAATTTAATGGTACCTATTTGGAGAGATCTGGGGGTTCATTCAATGCAAGCCCAACATTTTGGCTGATTAGCATAGGCCCCCATTAGCTCATTCCATCCAGGAATTTCTCTTGGCGGACAGTCGATGCATGGAAGAACAAATGATTTCAACAGGGTAAGCATGGTCATACTGTCCCTTGTTTTGAATGTCCTCAGTATATATCCTACTAGTTGTTTGCATGATGAGGTTATTTTGTCAATGTGCCTGTTGAATGTTGCAGCTTCAGATAACACTGGTCAACAGAGATTTTTCATCAGAGTAAAATTTGTGGTGGTGGATAGCATTTTCATGCTGATTCCAAAACTGCATTCAGATTATTTCTAGCACGTATAGTTTCAAGATGAAGGCATATATATAACTACACAGATTTAACCACTTTAAATAGGCAAAATACTAATATTCAACATTTGATTGTGTTTATTTTATTGTTTTTTTTTAGTTTATTCATCTTATTTATTTCAATTATCTTAATTATACATCTTATGTATTTCAGGTGTGAGCTTTCACGTCTAGCAGCATTGTGATTCAGGCAACAATGCCGTGCTTTGTGTCAAAAGATCAGTCCAGTCCAAGAACTTGTGTCAAGTTGGTGTACATTTTTTTGAATTTATAGTTGCTCAGGTCAGTCAACATGCCTCGACAATGTAAGAATGACCCCGACAAGTTCTGTTTCATATGCGGCCAGTTGACAACTAAAACACAGTGACGAAGTATTACAACCGACATTAGAAAATATATAAGCTATACTTTGGTTGCCATCTAGGTGACCAAGATAACCATGGGCGCCACATCAAATCTGTTCTGGCTGTCAAATGGATTACGTGATTGGCTTAACAAAAAGAAAGCTTCAATGCCATTTGCCATACCCATGATATGGAGGGAGCCGAGAGATCATCATGAAGACTGTTATTTTTGTAGTGTGAACTTAATGGGGTTTTCTGCCAAGAACAAACACCAGATTGTATATCCAAACTTGGATTCAGCACACGTAGACCAGTAAAACATGATGAAACATTGCCCATTCCAATTCCCCAAGTGATAGGCTAGATTCTATCATAGATGACATGGAAAGTGATGAAGGTGCAACTGGCGTTCCAGACCATTACAGAACCAGAGTACACTTTTTGAAGGTAGACATTTAGAGCCTAAAAAGTTAACCCAAGGACAGTTGAATGATCTTGTTAGAGACTTATCGCTGTCTAAAGAGAAATCAGAGCTTCTCGCCTCAAGACTAAAGGAGAACAATTTACTTGAGAACACTGTTCGTATTAGTTACTACCGAAAGTGGAATTTTGAATTAACAGCATTCTTTTCAGTAGACGGTCCTCTCTGTTATTGCCATGATCAATGGACTATTTACAGCCATATCTCAGACGTATGTGGCATCTGAGTGGCACTCTTATTGATTCGTTGCAGAGAAGCCTGAAAGCAGTTCTTTGCATAATGGTAATATAATGCCATCCATCCCCATTGCCCATTTCGTCCATCTAAAAGAGACATATGACAATATGGATATACTACTTAAGTCAATCAAATACGACAGTCATCAATGGAATGTTTGTGGAGATCAAAAAGTTATAGGAATGCTTATGGGTATGCAGTCAGGATTCACAAAATTTGTTGTTTCCTTTGCCTGTGGGACAGTCGTGCCACTATAGAACATTACACCAAAAGTGACTGGCCACTTAGGTATACATATGTCCCAGGGATAAGCAATGTCCAGTCTGTCCCTTTAGTGGATCCCCAAAAGATCTATCTGCCACCTCTTCACATTAAAACTTGGTTTAATGAAGAATTTTGTTAGAGCAATGGGTAAAGTCAATTCTGAAGGGTTCCAATACTTTCAAGGAAATTTCCGAAGGTTACTGCAGCTAAATTGGAGGAAGGAATTTTTGTTGGGCCACAAATAAGGGAGGTTTTGAATGACACTGAATTTGAAAAAGTCCTAAGTCCGCTGGAATGAAGGCTTGGCTGGCGTTCAAATGGATATGTGAAAACTTTCTTGGAAGCAACAAGTCACCTGCATATAAGGATGGAGTCAAGAACCTCCTTGATGCCTTCAAAGAAATGGAGTGTCGAATGTCGTTAAAAATTCACTTCCTGCATTCCCACTTAGATTTCTTTCCTGAAAACCTTGGTGCAGTGAGTGATGAGCAAGGAGAGCGCTTCCATCAAGATATTCAGATGATGGAGAAGCGCTACCAAGGATATTGGAATGAAAGCATGATGGCGGACCATTGTGGATGCTGTATCGTGACAATCCAGGCAAATTTACAAAAGGAAATCACACACACAGCGCTTTTAATAAAATAATGTATATATTCTTTATTTATAAGTACATTGAATAAGGTATATGATGTATTTGGTTTAGCATTCCTAAGTGTGATCTATACATCCATAAATTTTCTTATAGCAATATCAAAAACTTAAAAATATCAAAACCAGTGTATCTATATAACTATATGTGCTAGAAAAACAATAAAACCAGATTCGGAATCAGCGCAAAAAATGCATTAAGAAAAGTGTGATCATGTTTGTGATGAGAAAAAAAAGTTTCATTTTGTTGGCCAGTGTAATATAACCCCTAGATCCCTTACATGATCAGTTTGTACAATATCTTCCTGTAGGTCCAGTGTAGTTGAATTGTTCTTTTAGCCATTTATTTGGTCCATACTTAATTAGTTCAAATTTGTTTTCATTGAAGGCCATATTGTTTGTATCTGCCCATGCATATATAGTTTGTAGATCTTTTGGTAAAGTTTTGGTAGAACACATCCACCCAAACTAGTGATGAAAATAGGTTTTTCTGGTGTATTTCATGCTGTTTCAATTGAATATGACCTTCATTTTTGGCGCAAATGCATCATTTAGTCCATATTTTGTCTCTCTTCCTTTCTTTTAATCTTTTGTCCCAATTTCTTTCTGCCAGCTAGTTCAAATTTGTCTTCATTGAAGGCCATATTGTTTGTATCTGCCCATGCATATATAGTTTGTAGATCTTTTGTTAAAGATTTGGTAGAACACATCCACCTAAACTAGTGATGAAAATAGGTTTTTCTGATGTATTTCATGCTGTTTCAGTTGAATATGACCTTCATTTTTGGCGCAAATGCATAATTTAGTCCATATTTTGTCTCTCTTCCTTTCTTTTAATCCTTTGTCCCAATTTCTTTCTTGTAACTGTTACTTCTTAGAATATAGGACCATCTGCACCTCTGGTACAAAGTGCCCTATGTGTGGTCCTCACTGGTGACACACTCCCCCTTCCCACTAGCGAGAAGCAGCCACTGCAACCCTAATGGGGTATCTGGTAGGTGAATACAGGCTGGCCTGGTCAGTCATTATGAAACACTGGAATTAAACCCCCATTTCTATATATTATATATTGCTAATGCAACATTTGAAATTATGCTGAAATGTAATTTAGTTAAATGTTAATAAAATACCAATTTTAAGGTGATCAAATAAAAATGGTACAGGCAGAAAATGGTATGGGTAGTGGGATTTTGGTAGTTACAGAAACTACGTTATATGTACCATTTGCACAAAAATATATTCATTTTCCATCATTTCATTTAGGCTAAGCCATACAGGTGTTTGAACTGTGTTATTTAAATAGTCTTCATATATCCACCCCCGAGAGTTCAACTAACTTAGTCTAACCTTTCCTAATGTACGAGTAAAAGGATATCACTTTCAATTGGCTCAAATTAAACCATATGAAATGAATATTTTGGTTAACAAATTAAAGTCGGCACAAAAAACTACAACCCAATGACCCCTGCTCTAGGGGCTAGGCCAAATATTAATGTAAAAGCCTTTTAAATTTTCATATAATACTGAATATTTTCTTTGTTTTAAAATATTTAGCAGGTATGGTAGCTATTTTATTGGCTATATACAGTATATACTTATTTATAGTTTTAGTTTGAAATATAAAAGATGAAAAAAGTTACTAAGGCTATGCTGTAGCAGTGTAGCTTATAAGTCTAAGCTTAATTAAAAGAACACTTATTTTATGTACAGTACGGTACCGGTATATTTAAAACTATACAAACATTATTATTTTGGTTTTTACAACAAATAAAACTAGTTTATTGAAACTATATATTTATTCTTTATGTAAACAGATTTCCCATTGCATAGAAGAAAAAAGAAAGAAAAAGGAAAAGCCCCTTGTTTTGCAACAACTATATATATATGATGAATAAAACCACGAAGGAAAGGAAACACAAAATGGTGCTCAAGCGCTTTCATCTAATGACATCCTCAGGAACACTGAGGAATTTTCATATATATATATATACATATATGATGAATAAAACCACGAAGGAAAGGAAACACAGAATGGTCCTCAAGTGCTTTCGTCTGACATCCTAATGACATCATCATTAGACAAAAGCGCTTGAGCACTATTCTGTGTTTCCTTTCCTTCATGGTTTTATTCATCATAAATATTTTCACGTGTTACTTTCATGAAATAATTTTCATATACTGTGTATATATATATATATATATATATATATATATATATATATATATATATATATATTATATATATATATATATAATATATAATATATATATATATATATTATAATATATATATATAATGGAATAAAACCACGAAGGAAAGGAAACACAAAATGGTGCTCAAGCGCTTTCGTCTAATGACATCCTCAGGAACACTGAAGTACATAAAAAGGTTAAGCCTATATATAGGTTACAGAAAGAAAAAAAGAAAAAATAAATAACATACATACACACACACACACACACTATATATATATATATTATATATATATATATATATATATATATATATACATATACATATCTATATATACAAATACATACATACATACATACATACATACATATATATACAATAAACAGAGAAGTAAAAATAATAAAAAATTATTAAAAATTAAAACCTTAAAGGATTACCAGTGAGGCGTACAGATTGTAAGGAAAAATATCGATTTTTAGCACAAGATCAAATGGATTATAAAAATACAAATTTATACTGGAACTCTGCCGGGTTTTAACACAATGCTGCCTATGGTCAGGTTTCGATATATATAAAAAAAAAAAAAAAAAATGCAAATTAAAAGTTAATCGATTTTTAGCACAAGATCAAATGGATTATAAAAATACAAATTTATACTGGAACTCTGTCCGGGTTTAACACATTGCTGCCTATGGTCAGGTTTCGATATATAAAAAAAAATAAAATGCAAATTAAAAGTTAATAAAGTAGAAGACAAGTTTACCAAAGATTTAATGTTTTACACTTCTTATCTAAATCTGTTTTAAAGGAATTCAACATAACAGGATCGAGTTGAAAAAGTTTGCTTGTTAGTTGAAGTTATTTGAAAGTTGGATAATGGCAGACTCAAGAATATTTCTATTAACAATGTTGCTTGAATGGAATAAAACTGAAGCATTATTCCAATCAATACAGTGGGCTAACTCTGACAAACAATTTGTCCTACGTACACTTTTACTCGGGACATGATACCCCCACTAAGAAGGCCATATTTTCATCAATGTTTCTCCGCGCCCTTAGGATCGCCAGTCCGGAATACATCGATGCCGAATTGGAAAAAATCAACGGTATTGGAAGTGATTTGTGTTATCCATCTGCGTTTATGGAATCTTGTCTCAACAAGGCAAAACGAACTTTCTATCGTGTCAATATTAACACTCGTACTTTGTCAAAAAATATTTTAGTACTTCCATTTTCCCGGGCTTTTTAGGCATTGCTAATGTACTTAAACTTTTGGATATTAATGTAGTATTTTCATATAACAATATTGTGAAAAATATCATAGTAAAAATAGCCCTACAATAATTCAGGCATTATCTATAAAATTGGTTGTAAACAATGTGATTCCTTTTACATAGGTCAGACGGGAAAGGATTTGCACACACGTATAAAACAGCATCAATATTCCGTTAGAACAGGACAGTTGTCCAGTGCCCTTTTGTCCATTTGTCAGAGTTAGCCCACTGTATTGATTGGAATAATGCTTCAGTTTTATTCCATTCAAGCAACATTGTTAATAGAAATATTCTTGAGTCTGCCATTATCCAACTTTCAAATAACTTCAACATAAGCAAAGGTCTTTTTCAACTCGATCCTGTTATGTTGAATTCCTTTAAAACAGATTTAGATAAGAAGTGTAAAACATTAAATCTTTGGTAAACTTGTCTTCTACTTTATTAACTTTTAATTTGCATTTTATTTTTTTTATATATATCAAAACCTGAGCATAGGCAGCAATGTGTTAAAACCCAGACAGAGTTCAGTATAAATTTGTATTTTTATAATCCATTTGATCTTGTGCTAAAAATCGATTAACTTTTAATTTGCATTTTTTTTTTTTTTTTATATATATCGAAACCTGACCATAGGCAGCATTGTGTTAAAACCCGGCAGAGTTCCAGTATAAATTTGTATTTTATAATCCATTTGATCTTGTGCTAAAATCGATATTTTTCCTTACAAATCTGTACGCCTCACTGGTAATCCTTTAAGGTTTTAATTTTTAATAATTTTTTATTATTTTTACTTCTCTGTTTATTGTATATATATGTATGTATGTATTTGTATATATAGATATGTATGTATATATATATATATATATATATGTGTGTGTGTGTATGTATGTTATTTATTTTTTCTTTTTTTCTTTCTGTAACCTATATATAGGCTTAACCTTTTTATGTACTTCAGTGTTCCTGAGGATGTCATTAGACGAAAGCGCTTGAGCACCATTTTGTGTTTCCTTTCCTTCGTGGTTTTATTCATCATAAATATTTTTCACGTGTTACCTTCGTGAAATAATTTTCATATATATATATATATATATATATATATATATATATATATATATATATATATGCAACTGTGTATAGTATTAAAAAGGCTAAGATTTGGGATTACTAGTTTTACTTACATTTGTTTCTCAAGTCTTTTCAACTGATTTATTTTGCTGTTACAATCTAAGTTTATATTTTTCACTTGCAAAGGTGACTTCAGACAATGTCCTGAAATTTTATTTACACTGTGGCTATTTAGCCATTACTGGTCAGATAGCCTTCTGGAATCAATTGAAACAGCATGAAATACACAAGAAAAACCTATTTTCATCAGTAATATTCATGGCAAAAGTAACCTAACCTAACGAAAATAATGCAACTTAATCTAGCCAATTATCAAGGACATACAGTTGACCTCACCTGGCATACATTTGACCTAACCAGGCATTCAATTAACCTAACTAGGCATGGGTACCCCTAACAACCTAGGCCTAGTTGGAAATATTATCGGTGCACTTATATTAAGTTCATTACCACACTGAGGACACATAAGAGGTTTTGAGCATGCTGTGAGCTCGAAATATAGTGACAGCAGCACTGTTGTCCCTCAAAACTTGTTTAATAATGTCCCACTCAGACTTAAAGCATCCACCAGACACAGCCATTCTAAAGCAACTGTTGAATTCAAATTTCAGCACTGGACATGCACAGGGGTGTCACATGATAATGGGGCAGCTGCTGATTGGCTAATGATAATAACATGACTACATACGCACGGGACAAGATGGTTTGACAAGTGAATATAATGGCTCTAAAATTTAATAATTTTGAAAGTAAATACCATATCTTGATAAATAGGAATTTCTGCCAAAATTAGTATAGAATAAAGTATTCTTATTTTTTTTTTCACTATCCTACTGTGTAAATATCAATATCAAGTTTGGTGGATGTGTTCTACCAAATCTTAACCAATCTTTTTGTAGCTCTGCACAGTCTTCTTTTCTGTAATTGGTCTTAGTATTCTGGTATCATCCATGAATGACAGGAGAGAGCTTCTAGGTTACAGTTTATATTGTTTAGCATTATAATGAATAGTATTGGTCCCACTACAGTACTGTATGGTACCTTGTGGCACTTCACTAATGACCTCTCTTTCTGTAGATCTTGCTCCATTTACAATTGTTATTTGTTTTCTGTCAGAGAGAAAGGCATGGATCCATTTTCCTATTTTTCCACAAATTCTGAGTTTTTTTAGTTTATGGAATAATAATCCATGGCCAACCTTGGGAGCTCTAGTATGGGTCCTGATGGCTTGCACCCACAACTTTTGAAGTCCTGTGCTGCTAGTTTTTCCTGCCCTCTATACCTGGTATTTAGAAGCAGCTTCAATACTGGTTGTTTTGTTGGCTTATGGTCTGTCTCAGTGGTGGTACCCACATTTAAGAAAGGTTCCAGATATGACCCTCTCAATTATCAACCTATAAACTTAACATTGGTATGTTGTAAGAGCCTGGGACATATAATTGTTGAGCAATTATATGCATATCTTAATAGTAACAATTTGCTTTCAGATAACCAATTTGGGTTTCATCAGGGGAGATCTGTTGAGGGACCAGCTTCTTTTGACTTGCAATGATATCACTGACTGGCTTGATCATGGAAGTGTGGAGGATCTGATTCTTTTTGATTTTTCTAAAGCTTTTGATGTGTTTTGCCACTCTGTTCTGATACAAAAGTTGAAGGGACTGGGCATGAGAGGGATTATCCTGGACTGGATTCATGGATTCCTGGTTGGAAGGTCAATGTGTGTGTTGGTTTCAGGAGTTCAGAGTAGCTATAGATGGGTGCTTAGTTCTGTTTTGGGACCAATCTTATTTTTGAATTATGTAAACTTTGTACCCTACCCTCTAATATTTCCTCTGAATTCAAAATTTTTGCAGATGACCTAAAAATTTACTTCAGAATTAGCTGTTACAATCTTTCTCAGGCCCTCCTTGATGTCTACCATACTGGTCAAAGAGACATAAACTCTATTTCAGAGACAGCCTAGTCATTACTTTTTATATTTCATTTGGGAAACATGAAACCACTCAGGCTTCTCGAGGTAATCCAAGTCATGAGCTACATTTTTTAATAATAATAAAATCTTGCAAGATGTCAAACTCAAGTTAGCTAATTAATATACAACTATTTACTACCACATGTAGTAGCCCATATAATAAGCAAGAATATACACTAGCTACCTTATATACAATCTACAAACTCTCTCTCTCACTCCTGAAAGTGTCCAAATTTTTTTTTAAATTAACTAATGAGCTACTGTTTACCACATCATATGGCAAATCATTCCAAAAATCTACCTCTATGACTGAGTATGACTGTGACAAGTTATCCCATCAGTATCTAGTGAGAAAAAGTTATGTATGGTATGCAGAGTTGCCAGATACTTTTGAACAAAATTAGCGAGGAACGTATCGAAAAGTCGCAAAAAGTAGCCCAACCCCAATTTCATTATTTTATTATACTATAAAATTTACTTACGGTTTTTATTTAAAATTGTAGTGAATTCAATAGCTCGTCGTCGTCTTTTTCTCCTTCATCATGGCTTGTAAAGGTCTTTTCTGACTTTTCGTAAATGCCAGAATTATATTTAAGCATAGGTGGTGAAGGTTCAAAATTAACACAACAAATGCTTTGTTCTTCAAGCATCATTTTTATACGAAGTACAGAAGCTAAAAGTTCTAAACCCATCCGATTCCTAAGTTTGTTTTTGTTGATGTAACTCTTGAAAATACTCGTTCCACAGTTGCATTGCTTATTGGCAAGCTGTATAGCTTTAATGCGAATAGAGAAATGTCTTTTAAAACAGGCTCTCCTGCAGCATCTTTAATGTTAAAAGCCTGACTCCAAAATAATGCCCCATCATTTGGAAGCGGAAGGAAAAACATCCTTCCAATCAATGTGAAGTAGCTTCCTCCATTGACTTTCTAGAGCATTTAATTTGATTGGTCAGCTAAATCCAAAGGAAGATCGGAAAAGGGAGGACGAGTGTGACTGAGGCAGATACATTTAACCAATATCAAGTTAGGTATATCTTCTTTCATTAAAGTAAAAAGCGAACGATTTATGCCGCAAAGATTGGAAGCTCCATCAGTCTCAATTGCAAAGCAGTTTCCTAAATTAACACCAATTTTATTGAAAAACTCTTTTATATGCTGGTACAATGCATCAGCAGTTGTTTCTACGACATGAATAAGGCCTAAAAATTGTGAAGAGATTTTCCTTTTTTTTCATTGTAATAACGAACACATAAGCATAAATGCTTAGCGCATGAAATGTCGTTGATTCGTCCAATATTAAAGAAAATGAGCACCGGTTAATTTCAGTTACTTGTTCTTTTAGTAATTCAGGAGAAATTACTTTTTTATTAATGCTGTGCATTTTGTTCTATGCAAACATAAAGTATCATGCTTTGAACCTGATGGCACATCACTTTTAAATAATTCACTTAAATGATCTATGGACCTTATAGCGGAATGGCAAGCAACAAATACTGCAAGTTTCAGTTCTAATCTACTTATATTGTTCACTCGTTCAAATGCATGCTTTATGGTGTTTTGGGGCGGGATAAGTTTGCAATTTTCCTTATGTTTTAAAGATTCACAATGCTTTCCTAAGTCTGTTTTATGTGCTCTCAATTCAGTTTTACATAACTTGCAGTAAGCCTTTGTCCCATCTGTCTTTACTTCCTCAAGCCAGTTTTGAAATGAAGGGATTTTAAGCCAACTATTTTGAAAAGTTTTGTTATACTTTTTCCACTTAGACATCATGGGCATGCATGACAAAATAAATATAAAAAACTTATAATTTGCTTGAAACTTATACAATCTGCATAAACACAGAGCAAAAAAAAAATCGATTACTGACACATCACTCTCACACGCGACAAATGGCAACATTAAAGCCTAAACGAAATCCGAAAATACGTTATTAATGTTAATCCATTTATTCCCTTGTTATACATATTAAAACGTGTTTACGCATGGTGGCGGGCCCGCGGAACACGTTCAGAAACATTTTCAAACGTTATATTGCATCATGGTTAGCGTCAGTTACGTAATTAATTATTATTCTATGAATATTTACGGGAAAAATATCGCATAAATAATTCATTTAAACATTGTATCACTTAATTATGCAATATTTTTCCTGTAATCCAAATACGAATTCAAAGAAAGATTTTACTTACATAAGGTCCAAAATCGAAAGAAAATTAAGTCGGAGATCAGTTATTTTGAACTCTATGTCCTAATGCATAAGGTTTAATATTAAATTCAGGTGAAAATAGAATGTTTTCTACATTATATTAGTGGTCTATTATTCATAATTTCGGGGTTTGCATTGTCGCTTCAAAAAATTACACATTAAGAAAGAAAGGGTTCATCGTATAACAAATATTTGTACACTTACATAAAATTTCTGAAAATAGCCCAATGTCGCGAAGTTGTGGGGGGAAGTAGCACAAAATTCGCAAAATCGCAAAATCATAAATGTTGATAGCACAGGTCCTCAGAAGTAGCCCCATTTGCGAAAAGTCGCCCAATCTGGCAACCCTGATGGTATGTCTAAATTGTCCAAACCTGAACACATTTTGAACATTTGTATCATATCTCCCCTCATACAATGTCTCTCAAAACTAAACCTACCTAATTCCTTTAATGTATCCCTGTATTCCAATCTTCTTAGGTTTGGGATAAGCTAGGTTGCCCTACGTACATTGCACACCTTCAAGCATATCAATATCATGTCTAAGGTGAGGGGACCAAGTTTGAATGTGGTATTCTAAGTGAGGCCTAACATAGGAATTATATAATTTACAGATGACTAACTTACTTTTGTAATTAACATTCCTCTTAATAATACCTAACATTTTATTATTCTTAGCCTCTAAGCCCTGCTTAGAAAATTTTAGATCACTACAAACTATAATGCCAAGATCCCTTTCCTTTCTAACATCCTCCAACCAGTTCCCTTGCATCTCCTAACTAAAGCTTTCATTATTTCTATCAAAATGCATGACTTTGCATTTTGAACATTGAATTCCATTTGCAATTTACTAGCCCAAGCAACCAATCTATCAAGATCCTTTTGCAATTTATAAGAATTTTCTATATTTGTAACTGGAGTAACTACTTTTGTATCATCTGTAAATTTAGAAATTTTACAACCTACTCCTTTCTCTAAATCATTGAGATATAAAGTAAAGAGCAATGGATCCAAAACTGATCCCTGTGGTACCCCACTTTTCACTATATAATTAAATAAGTAAATTGTTTTTACAGGTAACTTTATAGTGTACTGTAGTATAAGACTGGCTTATCATAATGCAAAAATCTTTTATATCAAACCGAAGTGCAAAAGTTCGACAGTATAAAAATCTAGGACAGAATGGCCCAGAATTAGAGAATCATTTTGTTTTGAGACTATTAGAGGTAAGCAATGGTTAGCTTTAATTTTTTAACATAACATAGGACTAGAGTTGTGAGGAACATTTTGTGTTGAATAATTTGAACCATGGTAGCTTTCTTTTTCTTGTCAGCTTTTTAAAGGTTAATGATGTTATTTCCAATCTTATCTTGTGAGGTGATTTTGTCCCTTAGAGAAAGGACTTAGGATATGAAGCTTTTGAAAATGATTTTACTGCTTTAGAATGAATTTTTGCAAATTTTATCAACACTGGAATTTGGTTTGATTTCTTCTCTATATTTTTAATAACACAGGCCTGTGAATGAGAACTTTGTAGTTGTTGTTTTCTTACTAATAACTGATTTTATATAATTCAACTATGCTGACTTTGAATAAGGTGTCCATTTTTTCTATCACGTAAGGATTTTTGGCAAACTGGAAGGAAAAAACAATAACATAAATATTATTTATTTCAATTTACATTAGGTACCTATTTCACTTTGTTATACTAATAACAAATGCAAACAACTTTAAAAAGAAAGACTATTAACGTTAATTACATTTTCATCTTTATTTGTCCCGAGTTTTCTTGTGAGATCTATGCCTTTTCATCTTGAATGTACATGCTGTTCCTTTTCTTTTATGTAATAATTCTGGAGTATTCCATTTCAACATCCAGCAGTAATCAGCCATCATGCTGATGTCCCACCTTCCCTGATATCTCTTCTCCATTTCTTTGATGTCTTGGTGAAACTTCTCCTTGTTCTTCAGTGAGTGCTCTGAGATTCTCAGGGAAGTAATCCAAGTGTGAATGTAAGAAATGTAATTTTAAACTTGTATTACAGCCCAACTCTTTGAACTTATTTAGTATGTTGTTCACAATGTTTTGGTAATTTGGGTCCTTGTTCTCCAAAAATTTGCTGATAACATCCTTAAAAATAATCCACGCTTCTTTTTCAAGATTCTTCATTGTTCTTTCAGAGTGTTCATCCAAAATCAGTTTTCTAATCTGGGGACCAATGAAAATTCCTTCTTTCAATTTTGCTTCCAAAAGAGTTGAGAATTTATGACACAGATTCTTAAAACACACTCCATCTTCGTCCAAGGCCTTAATAAATTGCTTCATCAAGCCCAATTTTATGTGAAGTGGAGGTAAAAGGACTTTCTTTGTGTCAACCAAACATTCACGTTGAATGTTTTTAGAACCAGGTGTCAGGTTGACTCTGTGTGGCCATTCCTTTTTTATCTAGTGCTGAGTTCTTGTTTGGCTATCCCATTCACACAAAAAACATGGAAACTTTGTATAACCTGGTTGTTGACCTAACAACACACAAATCACTTTTAAGTTTCTACAAAGTAGCCAACCGTGTTCTTTGTATCAGGTCATCCCATAAGTAATGTCGTTTTTTATGATAGATTAAGTTTAAACTAGTCCTGCTCAGTTTAAGCATAAATTTTCTGAAGGTTATATCTAAGAGGAGATCTATCATGTTTTGCTACATACTTTACAGACCTTGACCAGTGAAGACATGTGTTTTGCTTTATGTGAACCCCTCATAACATGCAGTATCAAAGAGCACATATCAGCTTTATGATGAGTTCAAAAAAGGGAATAGTGCTACTGAAGCAATGCGAAACATTCAGGAAGTTTATGGCAATGATATTCTGCATGTGAAGAAATGTCAAAGATGGTTTCAGCAGTGTAGGAATGGTGACTGCTGTTTGACAGATGCAGCACGCTCTGGACGCTCTGCTGACTTTGATGATGACCTGCTGTTAGCCGCACTTGAAGAAGACTGTTCAACAACTGTCGAAGAATTGGCCCAGAAACTCAATTCATCCCCGTCCACCATCCATCAACATTTGCAACAACTCAGGAAAGTGCCTAAGTTAGGAAAATGGGTGCCACATGAATTGTCGGTCGACAATCTGAGGGTGCAGGTAAACATTAGCACAGATCTTCATTCCTGTGAACTCCAAGATCCGTTTTTGCACCGTTTAGTGACTGGTGATGAAAAGTGGATACTGTACCAGAATGTTAAGCGCCGTCGACAGTGGGTTTGTGCCGGAGAACCAGTGACACCACAGCCAAAACCAAATCTTTACCCTCGGAAGGTGTTGCTTAGTGTTTGGTGGGATAAAGGTGGTGTAATACACTTTGAAACCTTACCACACAACCAAACAATCACCGCTCAAGTCTACTGTCAACAACTGGATCGATTGAACACTGCACTAAAAGAAAAGAGACCTTCTTTGGTTAATTGGAAAGGAATCGTGTTCCACCATGACAACACACATCCTCATACCACCTGGATCACTTCTGCAAAAATTGAGGAGCTTGGGTGGGAAAAACTTCCACATCCTCCATATTCTCCAGACCTTGCGCCTTCAGATTATCATCTCTTCAGGAGTCTGCAAAACTATCTTGACAAGAAACAGTATACTTCTTGATGACCTGCACACCAGTCTTTGTAGGTTTTTTGCCTCAAAACCACCTGAATTTTATAAACATGGCATTGAAAAGCTTGTAGGACATTGGCAGTGTGTCATTGATTCCGATGGAAAATATATACTAGATTAAAAAGTTTCAGTTGAGTTTTTTTGTCCTTCAAATTCTGATCTAAAAAAATAACATTACTTATGGGATGACCTGATATTTAACCTTAGCTAGAAGCTCAAGGTTTTCGTACGTTTCCTTCAAGCGAACCAAATTAGCCACAGGAACGGATGCATACAAGTTACCATTGTGAAGGAGGATCCCTTTTAGACTTCTTTTGGAGGAATCATTGAAAAGTCTCCACTCATTTGGGTCATAGACTGCAGCGCCTTGCTCAAGTATTATTTCCAAAACATTGTTGCAATATACCAGTGAATTTTCTTGAGAAAAATATTGGATGAATTCTTTTTCTTGATTTCTGTACCGGTAAAATGATGTCCCAGGAGAAAGCAAGTTCTTTGCATGAAGTCTGGATCCCAAACTCTCTGAAGAATCTTTTGGGAGACACACATATCTTGCCAAATCATTAAGTTCACTTTGTGTAAACAATTGGGGTTCACCAGATGTTTCAGTTTGAAAACAATCAATATCATTGTTTCCATCATCATCAGACACTGAATCAGATGAAGTTATATCAAGAGTAATTGGTTTAGTAGGTGCAGGTATACCAGGTCCATGAGCAACAGGTCTTATAGCAGACTGAAAGTTTGGATAAGAAATTTCCTTTTTATTTCTAGTATTGTAACCTTGCACGTTACATGAACAAAAATAGCAGTCATTGCTGTGATTTTTAGGCTCATGCCAGACCACTGGAATCCCAAAAGGTAAAGAATCCTTTTTACCTTTACTCCACAGTCTAAGTTGTTCAACACAAGCACTGCAAACTTTGTCGAGGCCATGATTTGTCTTGATCTCCAAGTTTCATTCCGAAGTATGCATAGTATGCTTTCTTGATGAAGTCTGTAATATTTCGCCTTTGTTTTTTCACAGTAAATTTTCCACAAATATAACAGAAAATGTTTGGGCTATTTACACACCCTCTGGTTGCCATAGTGACAAATAAACAAATTTCAAAAGAGAGATATAGTCACTGCGCACCTTTGAATAATAAAGAACTATAACCTTGCACACACTAGATAGACTGATTCATCTTGTGGCTTGTCAATCACTTGTATACTAGTGGTGCATTTCTCGAATGCTCTAGAACAGTGGTCGGGGAACAGGGGTAAATTTAAAAATTTTGGGGGTAATGCGTGCGGTATGAGAGACACCATATGCAACAATTTTAAGAGCAATTGGCTTGTTTTTGTTTATTTTGAAGTCTGGGGGTAATTTCATTTTACTCATAGATTTTTGGGTAATACCCAAAAAAGTTCCCCAACCCATGCTCTAGAAGATGCTATGATGTCACTTCTGATCTGGAAGCATTTATAGGCAGTAGTTTTTAATCAAAATTAATTGAGTTAATTTTAATGAAAATTACTTACTTATGTAATATGACATTTGGTGAAAAATGAATATATATTATTTTTGGAATTAGTGTGCAAAAATTACTATACAGTGCCCGCGAAAAGTATCCGATCACCCTGGAAATTTGTATTTTTTACATAAAAAACAATGTTTAAATGTATACTAACCTTATATTAGTATTTTGTCATCTGTCCTTTGGTTTGGATGACTTGTTCTAGACGTTTTGGCATGGATTTAATCAAGTTTTGACAAACTTCCACTGATATTTCCTTGCACCATACCTTTTTGATGGCTTCTTGTAATTTTTCGACTGAGCCAGTGTCGTGGCATTCAACCTTATTTTTTATTATTAGCCACATATTTTCTATCGGATTGAGATCTGGACTATTACCAGGCCAATCCAAAATATCAAATTTATTGTCAGTAATCCATTTTGTCACTATTTTGGCCCTGTGACATGGTGCACCATCATGCATGTATGTTTTTGTCCTTTGGATTGCCATTGCCATTGGAAGTTTATCCTGTAGCATTGCTAAATACTGTGCACCATTCATAGTTGTGTTCTTCGGAAGAAAATATAGGTTTCCACGCCCATAGTAACCGAAACAACCCCAAACCATCACACTTGGAAGGTGTTTCATTGTCTTTAGGGTGTATTTAGGGTCCATCCTATTTGAGCCAATGGGCCGGCGAACCTTTTTTGGACAACTTCTGAATGTCAAAAATGTCGACTCATCACTAAATAAAACCTTCTTCCAGTCATCAACAGTCCAATGAATATATTTTTTACAAATGCGACACGTTTTTACGCATTTTTTCATTAATGAATGGTTTCTTAGCAGCATGGCGAGATGGTAATCCGAGTTCTTTTGGAGCCGCTCCTGGATAGTTCGTTCAGAAACACCAGATAACAAATTATTCATATTAAATTTTATTTCTTTCGCAGTTATTGTTGGGTTTTTCAATACTAAACGTTTCATAAGTTTGTCTGTTCGTGAATTTGTTTTTCTCGGTCTGCCAGATCGTTTTTTAGGGACTGGCGTGGTTAGGCCGGCATTGTTCTTAGCCCGTGAAACCCATAAATTAACGGTACTTTGGGATATGTTTAATTCCTTAGCTATCTGTCTCTGTGATTCCCACATGTATGCAAAGCAACAATAGCACCTCGACAATCACTCTTAAGTTGTTTTTTAGCACACATTATATATAAATTTTATTTACACCACTTTCTGTAAAAAATAATAAAATATCAATAAATTTACACAAACAGTGAAATCTGACAACTTTGAGACACAGCCACCCGCAACGAAGGCTACCAGAACACTAATTTGAGAATGCGTTGGATAGCTCTCATATCAGCGAGCAACCTCAAAGTTACCAGATGTCGCTAGAACAAATAGAAAGTGAATTATGTGTCTCTGAATATCAAGGGAAAATATTGTATTTTCTTGAGTGATCGGATACTTTTCGCGGGCACTGTATAAGTGATAAAATATTTTGGACAAAAAAACCATCGCAGGCCTGTGTAATTAATATAGTTTTAATTCGGTGTTGATGGAATCCAAACACAATTTATAAAATTATTATTATTAATTAATATACAGGAATAATACCTTTCTTGAATATTTTGGAGTTAAGAAAATCAGCTAGTTGGAGATTGGATTCAGGCATTAAAGACCCATGTTTGGCTTCCACAGATGTAACAGTTTAGAGTTAAGCCAACTACTTGTAGTACAGGTTGGACCTCACTAATCCGGAATCCGATGGTTCGGCAACTTCGATGGTTCGGAACGACGATTTGCAGTGTTGGAAGTAGCGAAAGATATGCAAGAAGAGGACCTAGAAGAGTGGATGGATGTTGACTTAAACGCCCCAGTCATCAATCAACTGACCAACGAAGAAATTGTAAGTATGATACAGAATAACAATGCTGAACATGAAGACTATGCAAATGATGATGATGATGCACAAGATGAGGAAAGGTTTTCAATTGACAGGTGTATTCAGTTGGCAACTGACTTAATTACAGGGCTTGAGCAAAGAAATTTTATATCTGAGCAACAAGTGATGGGTCTGTATATAAGAGATGATCTTATAAAAGAAAAGCCTAAATATATGAGGCAAGCAACACTTCAAGAGTGGTTAAAGAAAATTACCAACGGGAGTACACAGTACAGTACAGTAAACTTGTGCCATAGCACTAACACTTTGTCATAAAGAGGTCCAGTAAGCCCGGGATAGGTTTATGCTTATGTAAGTTGTATTGGTATCAGTAATAATACAGTATATGCATTATTTTGCCTTTTTTTAATCTCAGCTTCGATGGTTCAGAATTTTCACTAATCCTGAACTGGTCTGGTCCCAAGCTTTCCGGATTAGTCAGGTTCGACCTGTACTCTGTTTTTACCAAGACTCGGGGTAACTGTTGGGAGTTCACACTTCCATCATCTCTGTGAGAAGCTGGTAGTCAAAGATGTTTCCCATCATCATTAAGATGGCAAAATCATAAAAAAGTATTTTTCATTGTTTTCTTTCTATTACAGCCACAAGCAAATATTTTGAGAGAAGACATTCGTTTTGGCCAAACAAATATAAAAGATAGACTCTTTATTCAGCTGGATTATACGCAAGATAAAGATGATATGCGAAATGGAATCATTACTTTTGACACAATCATGTACAAAGCCAGGGTGAGGAGAGATATTATTTCCTTATTATGTGGATGCTGTTATCCATAGCTTAAATTATCTCATTAGCTTAAGTTATCCATAGCTTAAACTTCAAAATATTGGGTGTTATTTAAAATAGAAGTGGGCTGGTGTAGTACCTCTAGTATAGTCTTCAGAAGTCATGCCTTTTCACCATATGATCAATCTTTTATTTATTTTGATTGTCTACCCAAGTTCATTGCTGGTTTAACTTTTAAAATTAGTGAACTATGTCACTGTTGCGTGAATAATGCAACGATTGAGATGCTCAGTTGAACGTGAAATGATGTAAGGGTTATTGTAATACATAATATATCAGCGCTGTTGTAGAAATTTAATTTTTCTTTCTCACTTCCTTCCCTTTTTATTTTTGTTGACTGAAGATTAAACTGAACTATTTTACAGCTTTTTCGTAATTGTTGCTTTAAGAAAAATACTTTAAAATGGAAAGATAACAACTACCATTTTAATTATTGCATATTTTGAACTTTCGTAATTTGTAGGTGCAGAATTTTTTGAAAAGGAGATATTTTTTTCTCCCATTTCAAAGAAATTTGTTACAGATAATTAATATCAATAATTCTTAAGTGCGAGTTTAGGCATCAGGTTGTTTATTGCGTATTTGAGTGTTATTATATTTATAATGTACGTATTCAGTTGGTGAACCCATCTTGATGGCTTTCCAGTTATAAAGTATAGCAATTTTAATTTGGGGAATTTCCAAGGTTCTTTTATTTATGATATGAATTATATAGTGGGCATGTGGTAACACCGCTTCCCGTTTGATCAACGAAGTTAAGCGACGATGGTTCTGTTTATTAGTTGGATGAGTGACCATCCTTTTCACTTTTCATTCGGATGATTTATCGATTCATGGTTCGGATCCGACGCGCAAGCTATAGGTCCCCTCTGTCGCGTAACCTTCACCATTATGGAGGAAATTAAACAACTGGAGATCATAATATTTATAATCTGACCATTTTTATTTCATCATTTGTCTTGTTACTCGCTGGACTGTACGCACAATTTCCTCTAATGATTTTATTTTTATGTGGGCTTCAGTGAGAAAGATTGTTTGTCGTGTCGTGATGATGAACGAACAGAATGTAGAATTTTCCATCTATTTCAGCTTGTTGACTTGTCAACTATTTTGGAAACTTGGAAAACTATTGACGGTAAAAACTTCTACAAAACTGCCGATGTATGCCAGGTGCGAAGAGAACTTTATCTACATATTTCATATTGGAATATTGTAGTTTATATATATATATATATATATATAATATATATATATATATATATATATATATATATATATATATATATATATATATATATATATTGCCGATTTTATGCGTTCATGCCTTAGACCGAAAGTTCTCGGTAACCCGTTTCATTCCAGATGTTAATGGTGTGAGAGACGGAAGACCCTCCTGAAGATGAAGACACAAAGAAAAAGAAGCGAGACCCCAACAAAGTGGACAAGAAGTACCTCTGGCCCCATGGGTACACTCCACCCTTGAAGAATGTTCGCAAAAGGAGATTCAGAAAGACGCTTAGGAAGAAAGTTAGCAATTTGGAAGTACGATTCCGTAACTTATTTGCTATTTAAAAGGTATAGGAAAGACATTAAAATGTGCAAATCTACAGGGTGTCCCAAAAAAACTATATACTCTTTATAGCATCATATATTTTATAATTTAAAAAAAAACCCAAACAATATATTGTTATAGCAATTGCCAATGAAAGGTAAATTAGTAATGTAAGTGATCAAAATGTTATAGCGAGTTGTTTGCATATAAATTTAATTAACTACGCCAAGTGCTCAAAATGTTCTCCGGCGGCATGAATGCACTTTTGAATGCGTTGACTAAGCCTGGACTTGTTTTATCAAAGGCCTTGTAATCGACACAACTGCAGGTACTGGTCACTTGATAATCCACACGTTTATGTGGATAAACATGTTAATTTACCAGGATTAACAGCATGGTGTGGTTTATCATCCAGGGGTTTGGTTGGACCATTTTTCTTTAATGGGACAGTTACCGGTGCCGCATATCTCGACATGCTGCGGACAGAAATTATACCTGCAGTTCGGAAGTTGTTTGGAAACGACGACTTTTACTTTCAACAAGATGGAGCCCCCCCTCATTATTATTGTGATGTCAGAAGGTACCTCGATGAAACGTTGCCTAACCGTTGGATAGGACGAAGAGGAAGCGTTGAGTATCCTCCACGTTCACCGGACTTGACTCCACTTGATTTTTACTTGTGGGGCTACTTGAAGGATGCAGTTTATGGTACAAGATCCGCAACACTCGAACACCTTAAGGATGCAATTAGGGAAAAGTGCGGGACCATCACAGCATCCACATTAGTCCATGTCTGCGAATCAGTTAGTCGACGCATTCAAAAGTGCATTCATGCCGCCGGAGAACATTTTGAGCACTTGGCGTAGTTAATTAAATTTTATATGCAAACAACTCGCTATAACATTTTGATCACTTACATTACTAATTTACCTTTCATTGGCAATTGCTGTAACAATATATTTTTTTTTTTTTTAATTATAAAATATATGATGCTATAAAAAGTATAGAGTTTTTTTGGGGACACCCTATATTACTTACCTTTATGCTAGGCTATCGTAACGGATTTTGGCGTCGTATAATTGAGGTTCACAATCCATTCGTATGGTTGAATAACTTTTAATTAATTGAATAACCTTTAATTACATTCGTTTTACAGTTTACAATGACATGAATAAGTGTGAAGCTCGACTATTTATTTTATTTAATTTGACCCTTAAACTTTAGGCTTTACTGGTCTCTTATTAAAAGTAAACGGCTAGTTGTTATTAATTAATAATAAATAAATAAGTATGGTATGAATTAGACCTACGCATTCTGCATAACAAACTGTAGTACGGTATTATTCTTCTCATCTTAATCTCGTCCTTAGACTTTAGATTTACCTGATATCGAGAAGGAAGTGAAACGCCTTCTGAGAACGGACAACGAGGCTTACAGCATCAAGTGGGAAGTGGTTAGGGAAGAAGATGAGAAGAAGAATGCGGATGGAGCGCCGACAGGATCAAACCTCGACAGTAAGGCCTCGGGAAGAGCGAGTCTCGTTATTTAGTAAAACTGACGCTTGTTGAAGTGATAACGTGTGGACCTCTTTCGCGCATCATAATTATTAGAATTTTAATACTTGCTGAAGCGCTTGTAATGCAAAGTTTTAAAAGCTTAGAACTGAAGGGGCAGTTGTAATGTTTTTAAAGGTGGGAACTTCTTTCAGTTTAGATTTACTTTATACTCTCACTTCTGTAACTGATCGATACATTATCGCTGTTACCTTATTTTTATATAATAGGTATGCTTTTTCCATGCTTTAAGTCATTTTGGGCCCAAAAAGAGAAGTAATTCTGCATTTAGCGTAGCTATTATGGCATGAACAAAAAAATTGATAATTTTCTGTATTCTTGAGAAGAAAAGTGACTGTAGAAAGCTGTCATATACCATCGTTCCAATAATCGAGCCTACACTGGGCCGTTAGGTAGATGGGCTTAGTGTACCCAGACTATTGGAACCGATAGTACATTTAATCTTCAATTCTTTTGGATAGAAATTCAGCTTTCTTTAATGGTTCTTGCATAAATGTGTAACATTAAATACCAAAGGGAAGTGACTTTTTTTTTTTTTTAAATAGAGCAACTCTTTGGTGAAATGAGTTCTTCAGACGATGAAGTAGGAACTACCATTAATATCATCGATGAAGATGAGGATTCTCACCTGTCTGTGGAGGACAGCCAGTCTCTTATGGTGAGAAAATTATCTTTTTAAAGTTTTAAACACCTTTATACGACCTAGGAGAGTGGGGAGGAAAGATCAGTAGTAACTACAAAAAGATGGTGCAAACTTCACTAGCCTAGCCAAAAGTATGAAGAAGGTTTTGTTTCCTCTTTGCTACATCCATTCATGCCTCGTCAGCTCTGGTTCAATAAGAAAAAGTGCTTTCAAATTTTTGGCGTCGTTAAAAACAAATTCGAACGAATGGGAGAGACTGAAATCTTGCTACAACTTATAAACAGTGAGGAGGGTACTTCGCAATATAATTTGTAGCATTAGGTTTTGTTTGTAAATTACTTTATTTTTTCAAAAAATTGTTTTTATGTCCCCGACCCAATAAATTTTGGACGGGCCGTATTGAGTTGCACTTGTCCGTCCATTCCTTTGTCATGCGTTCGTGTCTGGACTAACTTTTGAATCACTCATCATCGAGACAGGGTCGTGAGCAAGAGTCAGGTTCCTGCATCAGAGATCAAGGTCACAAATAGAGGTCAAAGGTCAAATTGGTCCTTTTCGTGTCCACGCCATAACTTTTGAGCCCGTCAACATACATAGGTTTATGAAGTTTCATAAATTTATTATTATAAGAGGATGTGTCGTGAACAATGTTTCTTGCACCAAAGGTCAAGGTCACAAATATAGGAGTAGTCATTAATAAAGTTTCGACATAGTTCTTCATTTAATATGTTGTTAGTGGTTGAAATGAGCTGGAAATTGAGAGCTGTTAAACGTTAGGTCTATTTCACTTGAAAATACTAGTACTAGGAAATATAAAAATTTTAGACTAGTATTTTAATACTTATATTTCCGCAAGGGACGTTCTACTTGGATCTTGCATATGGTTGTAGATGACCACTGCTCTTGTAAAGCTATTAATAGGAGATTGTAGACACCAATCGTCCGGGGAGTGCTGGAATTCCCATTCTGTCACTGGCCCCTTTAGCTGATTTTTTTTCATATTTCATTTACCATGTGAGCAGCCCAGCATACTCTCAAGCACGCTTCTCCCTCTATTGTTCACTATGCACACATGCATTTTACACTACACAATCTTTAAAAAAAAAAAAAAAATCTCGTATACATACAGGGTGTACAAAAAGTCAGGATCTATTTTTGTGAAGCACTTGGAAATTATATGGAATTCAATCATAAAATGATAAAGTGGTAACATTTATTAAATAATTAAGAGTAGGATTCGACGTGACGCCCATCAGTATCCCTGCACAGCTCAAATCGTTCCGCAGCATTTCTAAACACATTCTGGAGCATTTGCGGGGTTATGTTATCTGCAGCAGTTCGTATACGTGTACGTAAGTTTTCAAGACTCGTAATCTTCGTCTGATAGGCGTGCAATTTGATAAAGCCCCATGCAAAGAAATCTAAAGGGGTTAAATCTGGTGATCTCGCTGGCCAAGGTCTGTTGCTTCCGCGTCCGATCCAGCAATTTGGAAAACGTCCATTTAGATAATCCTGAACAATTTTGGCATAGTGACAAGGAGCACCATCATGTTGATAGACGACGGGGATAGGATTGTTAGTACCGTCGTCTATCAACATGATGGTGCTCCTTGTCACTATGCGAAAATTGTTCAGGATTATCTAAATGGACGTTTTCCAAATCGCTGGATCGGACGCGGAAGCAACAGACCTTGGCCAGCGAGATCACCAGATTTAACCCCTTTAGATTTATTTGCATGGGGCTTTATCAAATTGCACGTCTATCAGACGAAGATTACGAGTCTTGAAAACTTACGTATACGAACTGCTGCAGATAACATAACCCGCAAATGCTGCGGAACGATTTGAGCTGTGCAGGGATACTGATGGGCGTCACGTCAAATCCTACTCTTAATTATTTAATAAATGTTACCACTTTATCATTTTATGATTGAATTCCATATAATTTCCAAGTGCTTCACAAAAATAGATCCTGACTTTATGTACACCATATATATATATATATATATATATAAATATGAGGCATTTTTGCGGGCTGATTGCGCTTGGCTTCTAACTACATTAAAAAAAAAAAGTGTAGTAGTATTCCTCAGGATTCTGTCCTGTCACCCACTCTTTCTTTTATTTATTAATGATCTTTTAAGTTGCAACTCCATCTTATCCACTTCTGTGCCGATAATTCCACCTTTTACTTCACCTGCTTTACAATGTGTCCCTCTCGACAGACTCCTCGCCTCGCGAGAGACTGCTATGGTGCACCTGACCGCTAATCTTTATCTCCGACTCGAGCAGAGAAAATCGTGGTTTTCAATGCCTTGAAAACCCAGTTCCTTCCTCTGTCTACTCGTCATAATCTTCTGTGCGACTATTCCCAGCTCTTCAACAATACAAAACTCAATCCTTCCACTTCTCGCAATTTTTCCTGAAAATATCGCATGTATTCTTTCCAAAACAGCTCTGCAGTATCTTCACCCTACGCTTTTCATGCGTAGGGTGGTTCACTCTACTTGACCAGGTGGAATCAAAGGCTTTTCGTTTCATTAATCCCGCACTCTCTTTATTATCGCTGTTATAACGGACATTGTTGTTCTCGACTCTCTAACTGCATGCCTCCTCCTTTAAGGGGAGTTTCCAGTACCACACTTTCGACATATTTCTATCTCCAACGCAAAGGTAAATCGATATTCCCAATCTCTCAAATAGTGAACTCCGGAACAACCTTCCTCAATCCATTTTTCCCAGTCTCTGACCTCCAGTCTTTCAAACGCAGTGTCTAGGGATCTCGAGAACTTTCGACTTTGATTTCGGCTCTTCTCTTTTTATGGGGGAGAAGAGCATGTTTGCGAATGTTGGTCCCTCCTTCCTGCATAAAAAAAACAATATGAACTATAGGAATAACTCTCTCCTTAAACAGAATGAAACCGCCAATAGCCCATCTTCCAAAGCTCTCGCATCCCAGCCTTCAAGCAGCCCGCTCGTGACCGAATTTACGTCATCAATGTTCCGGAATGAATCGGATTCCCCTAGTAAACGTCAACAGAGTCCTTCGCCTCTTAAAGGATCCCCCGCTAAAGGTACGGTCTTGGAGTGTCTTAATTAAGTACAGTAGGACCGGGTACAAGCCGTGATTGGTCATTTAAAACCACATGATCAGTACGATGAAAAAGGTACGATATATAATTGAGGTAAGTTTATGCATGTTGATTTTTATTATTACATGTAATGAGGTTGAACTGATTGAATAAATGGTGGTAATGACGGGGGGGAAGTTTTCAGATAAAAATATTTTTCTTTCAGGTCGTAAGCGTCCTGCCTCCAAAAATGGTGTGTCAGCAGCGAGGTTTTTGGAAGATTCTAATCCCCACCCGGACACTATCAGTGAGTTCTGTGCCTTGTCTTAGCAATCAAATTCCGGTATTAGTTCACTATGGTGGTTGTAGGGGTTTGGCGTTACAAAACGTCGGAGTTGAACATTTTCACTTTGACTGAAATTCATCTTGAGCGCACTAATGGACATTTTCGTATTAGAAAACCGCGAAACTATTTCCCGCCCGCTCCAGAATACTATTTAAATGCAATGTTTCCAAATACTGAAATAGACCTAAGATTTGATAAAAAAAAATTTAAAATCTAATCGACTTCGCATTTTATCGACAATTACTCCGTTTCTGTATATGGCTATTTGCTTCCTTTGTTATTGTAGGGCAGTATATTTGTTGTAGTTTTGTAACTGTATTAACAAAGAACGGAAGTTCGTAGGGCAAAGATCAACTAATATTTGGTGTAACAATTTTCCCTTCACTCAAAAGTTTTTCTCAGTTTTTAGTAAATCTTAACTTGCTTTTCTCTGTCATTATATGGCAGCATATTGTGAGTTAAATTGTCAAGTCGGTTTCTTAAATGTCGATATTTATGGTCTTGCTCATCTGGTGTGTGTAGGTTTCTGAAAACGCCTTTAATATGGTGCATTGGAGATTAAATTCTGGACAGAAGTCCGTTTTTCTCACGAACAGAGTTTTGTTTTACCGTTTTGTGATTCGTAAAAGCGTGTAAAGGATCATAAATTATGTATTTATTGCAGACAAACTTTACGCGAGACTTTCTCATTTGGAGAGCGACATGACCCGGCTTCTGTCGCAGAGGGCAGTGCAAGAGGCGGAAACGGCGACTATTGAGAACTTTGCTCTGAAACAGAAGTTCTTAGTGAAATTGTCGGACTTGGAACATCAAATTAAGGAAAAAGAAGCCGAGGTGAATTTTGTTTTGGTGCATTTTGAACTTATGACAAATTCAGTATGAATTTCTGTTGTAAACCATGAATTAAACGTTTCAATATTTCTTCTCAGATCCGGGAAGTCAGAAATCAACTCTCGGCATGACAGAATACAGGACGTTGATTAGGTCGAAAAGTGTAGAGTAATTCATGGACCCTTTACGTAAATACTACCACTGTTGTGTTTTTTATCTCAGGACGAATTTTTTATTTTGTGGAAATCAATTTTTTTTATGCTCTTGTATAGATTCGGTATTACTTAGCATTCCTTTGCTTCACAAAAAGTTGATTTTGATAAACTACTAAAATGAAGGGGAAAGAAGACCCTTATTTCCACTAACGCAGTGTATGCAACCAAGGTACCATAATTTGCATGGATTCATTGTTACCATTAATGAACAGGTTAAGCCGAGATCTACGCTATGTATAACTAGAAAGTTTAATGAATTTAAGGCGTAGCTTTTTGAATGAATTAAAATAGTCGTGTAATAGTGGACATCATTGAGTTTTTTGTGGCGGTTGTTTAATCACCTGTCATATGACAAGGGACTTACAGCTTTACGTGGGGGTCTTAACTGTAGGTACCCCATTCAACAATTACTAAGCTCTTATGTTGTAACGAGCTGGAAAGAGTGGTTTCAAATTTTAACTGGTGCTTGGTTACAAATTATAGCCAAGCACCAGTTAAAGTTTGAAACCACAAACTTACTCGACCACTTATACTGGTACTCTTTCCGCCTCTAGTTATCACCGTCTCCCGTTCATCAGCGAAATTAAAGGACATAGGGTCGGATAGTGCTTGGATGGGAGACCGTCCGTATAGCTGTAGGTCCCTTCTGTCTTATAACCTTAGATGTTGCGAAGGTGAAATAGCCCCATTATTCCACAGTAGCTCACTTCATTGATATACCTTGATTATATAAAGTTTATTATACTTCGATTAAAATTATAAACACATTTTTTTTTTTAGTACGTGGATCAAATTGAAAACATGTTCATTAAAGTTTAACATACTATGATACAATAAAATTACTCTTAAATACTATCAGTAAACAGAAAAACTCGTCAAGCATTTATTAATTATTTTATGGGATAATAAAAAAATTGGTTATTCATTTCTTCTTTCCAGAGTTAATATCACAAACCTCTTACAAATTACCATTAAAACCCAATAAACTATTATAAACTTAAGTAATTAGTAATAAGCACTTTCTTCAAGAACGTTTACGAGCACAGATCTCAGCGCTGAGGCTTAAGGAAATAGGCCCTACCTGTGAATCAGATTTACTATACTAAAATAAAACAATCCACATACCAAATCTGTCTAGTTATTTAACCCTTTGAGGACCACGGGACGTGTGTGTCCCAGCGAAATAATATAAATTGTACAATTATGCAATGTTTCTACAAATACATCTAAATGTTTATGTAGGTATCGTTTAGTAGTTGGAAAATTAACCCCAAAATGGGTCATTTAAGTGACTATACTGTAGTTACTAACATATCTAATTGTGAATACCAATAACACCTAAACGTTTAAGTTCAAAGAAACGTATACCGGTCGTCAAAGGGTTAAACCCTTAACCTTTAAGATGTGGTTTACTATTTGGGTGAACTGTCAAGAGAAGAGGTACGAACCTGGAGCCGACCCCTGATAAAATTCGTGGTGTGAAGAAAAACTATTATACATTTCATATAAATATGCAATAAACCGCTTGTCACCGTTACTGAAATCTACATGGCTACGATGCAATGACTGCTGAAAGCCCATTTTTAAATTTAACTTTTTGCATCCTATTTTTAATCGAGTTATCTTGTAAATAACTTCAATAGCGATAAAAACCTACGGAATAAAACTGGTCTAGGTTTGTGAAAATTTAAAACAACGTAAAAGCAAGCGCTTCATTTTTTTAAAACACCAAAAGCTTAAAGTAAACAAAGATCGAAGTTTGAAGTACTGCCAAAAAAATTGCGTCTCGGGTCTTTTTTCATAAAAACAATCAAGAGAAAACCAAGTACCATTAATATAAAAATAAAATCAGCAGAGTTTAAAGTTTGGAATTCAGAAGCTGATGGAGGGGTTAGGCTGACGCTAACTTCATGATGGTTTCACGAAGTTTCGGCTCATTGGCACCAGAGAAGCTGTCAATCTGCGAAAAATTGCAAATATCAACGGATTCCCATACCCCAACCCCAGAAAAAAAAACCCTACCAGTGTTAAGGCCTGTGTATCGAATAAAGACAGTTGATTATGTTCTAAATTGTTCAATTCTTACCTTCTCTCCGTTTCTAAAAAAAAGGAATGTAGGCATGCACGTAATTGCGTAAGTCCCTGCCACATCTTCGCATTCATCAACATCTACTTTCAAGAAGACTACATTAGGTAGTTCGCTGCTCAAAGCCTACAAGAAAAGTTTTACGAGTTAAAACTATGGCTTCAAATTTTATTTCACTTTACCGTTATCATTCTTGAATTTTCTCGTTACTGTCATCATTCTGAAATAAACTGCTAGTATAAATTCAAATAAGTTTATCAACTATCATTACCATCCAATGAAGCTTTAGCACACTTCGTCTTATCTATGAAAAAAAATGTGGGTCACAAAAAGTGGGAAAATTAATGTAGAGAGAGAACAGAAGAGTATAGTAAGAGTAAATTGTGTAAAAGATGCAGAACAAATTGATACAGCATGGTGGGATACCAATGTCGCATCAGCGGTTGCGGTAAAAGGAGGAAATGAATGTTGTAGCAGGAGAATTGTGGTTAAGAAGAAAGAGGGTGTACGAAGCGAGCAAGAGAAGTGTGAAAAGACTAGTGCGACAGAAGAAATAGAATAATTAATGAGTGTGGAGGGAAGAGTTACGAAGAGACTAGAAAGTTGTTCTGGAAGGAAGTGCGAAAGTGCAGAAATAAAGTCAGTAAAGGATGAAAATGGAAGAATGCTCACAGTGGGTGCAGATAGATGGGAGGAAGCGACGAGAGGGGACGACAAATATAAATACTGTACGAGATTTGGTGGTGGTGAGGTCATGTAACAGAATATAACCATGGCTGAAATATATGAAGAACTGAAAATGTTAGAATGACTGTAGTATACATGTCAGTGCATGGACAAATGGGAGGGTGCCTGAAGACGAAGAAAACAGCAATTGTTCCTATGTAAGGTGAAAGGAGTGAATGTAAGAATTACAAGAGGTACAGGTTTGTTAAGTGTAGTGGGGAAAGTGTACAGTAGGATAGTGATAGAGTTTGTGGTACTACAAAATGTTTGTCGAGTTATGAGCAAGGAGGATTCCGAGCTGGAAGATGTGTGGATCAAGTGTTTGCAGTGAGACACGTGATTGAGAAAGCATGTGAAAGGGATTGCAAAGTATACACGACATTAATCGATCTTGTAAAAGCGTATGACAGAGAAGCATTGTGACAGGTCTCGAGTATATGGAATGGGCAGTGGAGGTGTGTGAGAAAAGTCTGCTGAAAGTGAATGTGGTGAGAGCAAGTTATTGATTGTGGAGGACTCGTGTGATGAGTTAACCCTGGAAACCTCGCGTGGGCTATTACAATAAAAGTACATTTCAGACCTTAATTTTTATTATTTTGTAACAAAAAATTGTTCAATTCAACCCAAAAGTAATTTTCATTGCGAGGTTACACAGACCTCACTAGTCCCCGTGCAGGGTATCCCAAATTGGCCTTCTAGGGTTAATAGTGCAGTGAATCAATGAAGAAAATGGTGGGTGTGCTGGAAGCGGAGGCGCATGAAGGTCTGTTAGTACACACACTCTTGTATGGGTGTGAAAATATTGGCATGGCATTAAAGGGAAGTCGAGTAAGAGCAGTTGAGATGGATAATCTGAGACACACGTGTGGTGTATGTCAGATTGATAGACAGAAACGGTGTGGTCCTGGAAAGATCTGGTGTTCAGAAGTCAGTGGAAATAAAAACTTATGTTGAGGTGGTCTGTTGAAAGAATGGAAGAGGACAGTTGTGAAAAAGAGTGTTTAACCCTTTGTCAGGCAGTGTGACTTTACTGATTTTGTTCTGGTTAACGCCAGACGATTTTAATCAGTCTTGGAAAGACCTCTGTGCAGTAAAGGATTAAGCAAACGTCTCTTAACCCTTTACTGCACAGAGGTCTTTTCATGACTGAATAAAATCGTCTGGTATTAGCCAGAACAAAATCAGTAGTCATACTGCGCGACAAAGGGTTGTGTGTGTTTGTGAAGGTAGGAGGAGAGGAAGATGGAGATGGAGATTATGGATGGACACACGGGTAAATGATCACGCAGGGAAACGAACTTCATTTGGGTGATGCACAAGTGGCTGTCTGTCAGTCAGTTGGAGAGGTGATGGTTTGTTAGAATTCTGCCCCTTATTTTTGCCAAGACCTGGAAGTGCCACCATACATGGTGCATGAAATGTTGCAGGTGGGGAATTGTGCAATGTGGAGGAACACTGGTCCATCAGGATGCCTGTATGCGTACACTTTAGTTTTCTACCTTTTCTCCTAATTGATACAGTGAGAAGTTGTGTAGTCCTGGAAAGATGTGGTGTTCAGAAAAGTGGAAGCGAGGTACATCATGGAGGAACATCGAGTTGGGGAAAAAAATTAAAAGTGACAAATTTTAAATTGAATTGATAGAAATTGAAACCTTGAACTGGTTTTGATATTCCTGAATAGAGTTGAATAGTCAAATTGACCAATTTTTTAAATTAAAAATAAAATTACCTACTTTTCCAATTTTCTACATCAGAAGTCAATGCATCTCTGATCTTAGAATGGAAATTTGCAATATTTCAAAAACTTTAAATACCAAATTAAAAATTTACCATTATGCGCTACTCTAGTTTAAGTGATTATAAATGGTAATTACAAAGTATTTGAAAAATAAAATATAAATCATTAATGATATATAAAATGGTAAAATTTAAAGCCTGTGCCTTCCCACATTATCATAATACCCATTCCCACGCGAGAACATCTGTATACAACTATACAAGCATACATTGAAAAAGACGAGTTTCACGATTCCATTTTTTTACTTCAGAGACATTATACGTGTATATCATGCATGGCCGAGCCTCATACGACTCTTTTACAATCAAAGTGCTGCTTCTGGAAAAATATCTGCCAAACACTTTGCAGGAAAAGTGTTCAGACCAGACGGGTGCAGTTTGAGTGATGCACAGTTTGAGCTGCTGATGGCCATTGGCTGTAATCAGTCTGATCCCAGCAGGTAAAAAAGTGACTAATTAGTATAACATTCAGTGATACAGTTGAGGCAGTTAATTGCTACCATCAAAATGCAATTTTTATTATACTTTATTAAATGAATCATTAATTGAATTGGAAGTGAATTAAAGTGATTTGAACTAAATTTGAATTCACGTTTCTTTTTAACACTGATTTGAATTGAACTGGAATCAATTTCCGATATAAAACTCCAAACTAACTGAATTGGAATTGATAAAATTGAATTGACCCCAGGTCTGTTCACAGTGATATTAAAAATCCAACTGCTAGATCAAAGCTGAGTGCAGCCCCCCACTCGACTGCATCTTGGGTACAATTATACAAGGTGATCCAAAAGTCCCTATTTTGCTGAAATAATAGTATTTTTGGGATAAAAATGTAGTAACAATTAAGATTTATATTTATCAAGCTTAGTTCTAAGATTCGACGTGAACAGCACCAGTGTCTCTGCAAATCTCAAATCTGTTCACTGCATTATGAACACGTTCTCAAGCATCTCTGGGGTTATTTTAGAGTGCGCCGCAACAATGTTGGTTCGCAGATCTTTCACATCTGTAACTCTTGTTTTGTAAACCTCATACTTTATAAAGCCCCACGCAAACAAGTCTAATGGTGATAAGTCCGGAGATCGTGCTGCCCATGGCCTGTTTCCACCACATCCAATCCAGCATTTGGTAAGAGCTCATCAAGGTATGGTACGCCCAAATGATATAAATTTGTATTGTGACATGGAGCTCCATCTCGTTGAAAGACAAGTGTGTCGAGAATGTCATCTGAACGAAGCTGGGGTTCAAGAAACTGCTGAAGGATGTAGAGATAAATTGGCCCTGTTGCCGTAGCTTCTACAAAGAAAAAAAAAGTTATAATTCTTCGATCTTGTCATACCCAACCAGACCTTAACTTTAGGAGAATCTCTCCCCCATTCGTAGAACTTGGTTTTTCAAAATACCAGATATGGCAGTTATGTCAATTAACTTTTCCATGTGTAAAATGTCGCCTCATCATGAAAAGAATGAAAAAAAATTCTTATTGAAAACTTGTACAATCAATTCTGTGCACATGGTGGCTCGTCTTGGATAATCCCCTTCCTTTAACTCATGTATGATTTCAATATGGTAACTTTTTTTTTTAATTTTTCTTTTTAAAATCCTTAGAACAGTCATTTTCGGTAATGCTGTGCGAGTTCACATTCTAGGATTTGTTTCAAAAGGCATCTCTTACCAATTTGACATTTTTTTTGAGGTACCTGGATGTCCAGATCTTTCCTCATCATGAACAGATCCCATTCTTTTAAGTTTATTGACCAGCTCGCAAATTGCTTTGTCTTTATGACCTGGTTTGCAAAATCTTTCAATTTTTCTCAAATTTCTTTGCAACCATGTACAGGTCATATGGTTGACCCCACCACTATACCTCGAAATAAGTGTTCTGTCTTTATAATATCTTTCATTTGACACCAATACAGCCTTTGTCAGTTTTTTACACTATATGACCTTGAATGACCAAGTCACGCTGGTGACCTTATTTGGGGTCAGATTTTTGGCATGCCTAATTTGTGGTCCTTGGGTCAAAATCTATAGAACCATGTTGAAAAATTTTTTTCACATGCACTAACTTTTTTTTTTTACCTATAACCTCATTCCCACTATATGGCCTGTAGGAAATAAAGTAAATATTTCAGCAAAATAGATAGGGACTTTTGGACCACCCTGTACTCTCTCAGATCACTTCACACAAAAATACAGAAGTTGATGGGTACCCTGGGCAGTAGTGTTAAGACACCAGGCTGCTGGTGGGGCATGGTTCGATTCCATGTTAACCCTTTACGGACAAGTCCGCAGCATATGCAGTCACTTTTGTTACCAGAACGTATAGGTTTTATTGTTATTGAAAACTAAATATTTTAGTAACTAGTCACTGAAATGACACATTTTGAGTTCCTTTCCCGACAACTAAATGACATTTATATATAAACACGTAGGAACATTTATAGAAATGAGGCATTGTAGTACAATTTATATTATTTCTGGTGGACCTTAAGGTACCATCCATCGTTAAAGGGTTAAACTGCAGGTCTAAGGTGGAGTGATAAGCTTGACCTTCGTCAGAATGAACAATTCAGGTGGAAGCAAAACCAATTTTTTTTTTAGATCTTACAGCTATAAATAAAAAAAAAATCCTAAGAGTGATAACAGCATTTGACTGGTCTAGAAACAAGTGAAAATAACAGAATACTTGAAATTTTTAGTTCAATGTCAAACACAATGGACACAGAAATTCAACACAAAGTTTCCTCTTATCAAAAGTAATATCTAAAACACCACCAATGGATCACCACAGCACTCCTTACGAGTATTAAATGCAAATACACTTTAAATTATGGAAAAATGATACCACCAAACATACCTACAAAAAGCAGATAGAACACCATTATTCAAAAATTGATGAAAAAAAAAAATCCAATGCCAAAAGGCTAAGGAACAAACTGAAAACAAATCCCTTTTCTTTCCTCACAAAAGGAAGAAGTCCTTAATAATCCCAATGTAGCCAATTTATTAGCTAAACAACTTTGTGAATATCAGTTCCAATACTGCAGCCTCAATTCAAAATACGAAACACCCCCTCTCTATCAATAATATATGCTAGAACCCAGTAAAAACACAATTTAGTATAATTTGAAATTGCAATACCACAGTAAACTAATGAATGAGAGTAACATTAGGTATATTCCCCAATGGTCTAAACTTGGTGTCTGAAGGAAGCCAGTGTCTGGCCTTGTCATGTACCTAACAAAACACTATGGTACATCCAATTATCCTCATTTCCATATTGAGTACCAAGTATGATATTTGAAAAATGATAAAATAAACTTGCTAAATTCTTAATCAAATACAGTATTTTAACCACAATTTGGGTTTAGAGGTAGGCACACAATGGAAAATGCCATGCTATTAGAAAATGTTTATCAGAACCTAAACAGCAAAGTAAAACTGCTGCCTTGGTCTTCCTTGACTTGTTAAAAGCATTTGACCCACTGTTGTACGAAATCTTATTTAATAACCTGCAAGGAAATATCCTTGATTGGTTCAAGTTGTCATCAATACAGCAGATTAAGATAATTTATCTGACATGATGCTAACTTGCATGGTTCCACAAGGATCTATTCTTGGGCCATAATTATCACTAATTTATGTTAATGATTTTCATCTCAACCTCATTAAATGACATACAATATGCAGATGCCACGCTTGTTCCATAAAAATTTAGACTTTGATAAATGAAATGAACAGGCAGTTAGAGCAGTTTTATAAATGGATATGTGATTATTACCACAAAATATACAAATACAAACTATCAAGTAAAACTTGGGAATACTACTCCTGCAAAGGTGAATAAAGTACAAGTGATAATTAAAACCCACTCTAATAGTTTATTTTCACAACAGTTTTGATGCCCAGTGACATCCTCTTCAGGTGGATATAGAAAAACGAATGAACCAAAAACAAGAGGGAAAACAGTCCAGGGACTATTAAGAAATTTCTTAAATGGTCCCTGGACTGTTTTCCCAGTGGGCATCGAAACTGTTATGAAAATAAACTGTCTATTAGAGTGGGTTTTAATTATCATATTCTAACTTCATGTAGAAAAGTTTTTTTGCATGAAAGTACAAGTGCTTTGCCTTAAATTTAGATGAAAAATTTCAAAAGTTGCATTATATCAAATCCAAAATAACATTTCTATTCATAAAAAAAACCTCCTTACCCTGTATTTCTACATTCACCCACATTTATTATATTGCAATACAACATGGGGTAGCTCTAACAAATATAAAACATCTTTTGGAAATCATTCATAAAAAAATGTCTGCAAATCCTCTCAAATAATAAAGTCGCATTTCCCACTGTTTATAGAGCTAAATACTTTAAAACTAAACGACTTCACAAATTCAATGTTGCTGTCACTATGTTCAAAGTTATGAATAAAAATCATGTCTTATCTATTCAAAGAGCACTTACCCCTTATCAAGTACATCATTATAACACGAGATTCGCCAAAGATTTTATATTCAAACCAAACTATACAATGGAAACTGCAGAAAATGCACTTTCAGAGAAGCAAGTCCCATAAATGTATTTCACAAATCACTAAGTAATTCATTAGCTGTTACTGATGTACAAGTTCACTACTGCCATTAGTACTATTACTAAGTTCCCATTTTATAATTAACTAGGTACCTCAAATATGCTAATTTCATTAAAATTTGATTTTATAGTTTAGCTTTTTTATTTCATTAAGCATCATTTATTAAGTGATCATTTTGTTTAAAATTGTATAAAATAAAAAACTAGTACCGTAATTTTTTCCCCTTTTGTTTACTATTATGTTTTTGCATTATGAATAAAATTGAATATTAGATGCATCATATTTATTACTACTATTACTTGCCATTTTTACTTCACTTAGGTAATAAATAAACCAAGTCCCATATTTTGCCTAAAAGGCTTCCATGCTTCCAATAGCATATTCAAGTTAGAATAATGTAAATATAATGTCATATCAGATACCATATCTAAACTGTACAGAAAAATATTGAAAAACTATGCAAGTTGTATTCTTTTGTCGAATAAAAGATTTTTGTTTAATTATTTACATCTGTTATTTCTGCCTTGTCAATCACAATTTGTTGGGAAACAAGATTTTGATAATGTAGCTATGTAAGAAAAGGGGCTTCTAGTTTACTTACTTCTATCTTGGGAGAAATCATTTTACAGGGGCCACACCAAGTTGCATAAAAATCAACCACCACCAACTTGCTTCCAGCATTTGCAAGCTGTTTACTGAAGTCATCCTAAAATTAAAATAAATTCAATAAAGTACATTTAAAATGTTGACCAATTCTTGTTCCATCCCATGAATGTATGGTACAAATAACATTGCAAATAACTTTTTTGCTCAATGCAATAGAAAATCCACTTACAAAAAAATAATACATACCTAGCTCAATAAATTTTGTAAAAACAAAACATTCTACATATAGTAAAAAATGCACTATCCAGCAATCAACTATCCAAAAAACTTTGGAAACTGGCAAATTTCATATTAGGCCAATACAATTCACTAATCTAGAAACCAGGAAGCTTTCTGATGCCATCCAGAAAAATCTAGAACATCCTTAACATTTTTAATAAAATAAGACTATTTTACTAGTTTCAATTGTACCATACATACTTAGCATAGTGTTTATGTTGATTACAATGTAGTTTACATTGGTATTCAGTGCAGTATATAGCCAAAATTTGAGTTTTACTATTATTGCTCATTGGTTTTTTCCTAGGTTAATGGTACCCTGAGATAACGAAAATTTAGACAACTGGAATGGCCTATCCCTGAGCTTGCCAGATAATGAAGGTTTTACTGTATACAGTTTAACCCTTTCACTCACCAAGTACACAATTGTGTAGCTTAAAAATAAATCTTGTTCATTCTCATTCAAACTAGATGTAAAGGCAAATTTTATTTTTACCTTATTATAATTTGTGAGTGAAAGGTTTAAATATAAAATAGATTTTTTAATTGAACTTAAATGTAGACTAGGTAGGTAGGTACAACATAGCATAGACAAGAATATAACCAGTAAAATATTTTCTAAATGTTGAAAAAATTAAGAAATAACTTGGATGCATTTACAATTTATAAAAGATTCAATAATTAATGTTGGGCCCAGGGCTGAGAACAGGGGCTCCAATTCATTTTCAGTAGTCAACATATGTATTTTGGCTAAAATTTTATTTACAAGCCAAATATCAGTTCACTTGAGCAAAATTAAAGATTCTTTTCTATCTATATCAGGTCAGGGAGATTTAAAAAAAAAAAAAAAAAAGTGCCATTGAAAAGTAAATTTTTCCCCAAATATAACTACAGTGGAGCACCAAAAATCCAGACTTCAATAATCTGGAAACCTCTAAAATCAGGACAAATCCTTCAAAAGCAGATATGGCTCAGAAATTTTCCTCACTGGTAATCTTGGCAATTGCATGCCACCATTTTGTTTGCCTCACTGTGTTCATAATGGCTTGGCAAAATGTAGCTATCTAGTGGTGTTATTACAGCAGTGGTGTAAGCATAAACATATTGCACACAACATTATGCAGAAGGTGGAAATATTAAAAAACCTGATAATGAAGTATCAAGTGTCAGACTGCGTGAAGAATATGGTGGAGGCAATCAAAATTATAAACTAAAATAGCTTCAGTTCAAAACATTCCAGATTTTTGGTGCTCTACTGTATAGAAAAACACATTTTAGCACAAATGTTGTGATGTGTAATATTGTGATTGTTTAACCTCTATAAGGACAAAAGGTCATATTGACAAGATAACAGCTTCACACATGATCCAAACCATGGATTGCAGAGGGCAGTCACCCATCCAACTACTAATCAAACCCAATATGTCACAACCTAATCTAATTTTGGAAGCAGTGTTTCAATATGGCCACAATATACCCCTGCAAATGTTACGGCAGTTTCTGCATCTCTACCAGGATTTTCTACCAACTTTTTTTTAATAATGTGCGCAGACATTATTGAAAAACTTTAAAATCACTTCCACAATAAAAACCAAATTTATACTTTCCAAATTTTCTTTTGATTCCTTAAAATATAGGTAAACTTTGCCATTTTAAAAGTAAATCTATAACCAGAGTATGAATTTATTTCAATTAGTTTATTTTTCTCATTTCTAAAACTGCATTTGTATAAAAATGCTTCAACCCCTCAGTTAAAACCATTTGACTAATTTTGGCTTGATTGCCAATATACTTATTCCTGATATTTGTCTTTAAGACCCCAACAGTACTGCTAACTTTACAAATACTTTGATGCTTTATACCCTCTATTAATTTAAAGTTATCTTTCAAAACTCAAAAGAACTATGATTGTTTTCCAATAGTATTCATATAAAGCAATTCCCTTTTTTTATGCAGGAAAGGGACAAGGGCAAATACCAACAAAAGTGCCCCCTCACCCAATAGAAGAAAGCCAAAATCAATGACCAGGGTTATCAAGATGCCTAGAGAGACTGCATTTGAAAGAAAGTTATAGATGGGGGGAAAGATATTGTTCCAGAGTTCACCAGTTGAGTAGATTAAGGACTGGAAATACTGATTAACCCTTGTGTTAGAGAACTGGACAGAAAAGGAACAAGTGTAGAAAGTCTAGTGCTGCATGCTCTCCTCAAAGGAGGAGGCATGCAGTTATGGAGTTCAGAAGAGCAGTGTCCATTATAATAGCAATGAGAGAGAGAGAGTTACAAGGAGTTACAAGGAAAAGAAGTACCTCAAAAGGCCTTGCGGCCCATACTGAGGATGTACCAATGGCAACGGGTGCCAGGGAAAATTTTGTGAAAGTTTATTTTTCTTTCAACTATCCTAGCAGTAGTAGAAAACTGGATAGAAAAGTAGAAGGCTCTCTCCCACCCTCCGCTCCCTCCCTGCCAGAGGCAGGTACGGAAAAAGGTTGAAGAAAATACCTTGACCCTGGAAAAGTAGCCAAGGAAATTTTTACAGGAAAGTGGAGAATATATAAATAGCTCTATATTTAGCTTGCTCACAGAGACACTGAGCAAGCGAACTCCTGCAGAGTTTTCTGAGGTTTTAATCTTAAACTATGAGTGTGTTCAGTACTTTGTCTAGCCTATTTTTAAACAGATTTACACTGACTGGAAACAACCTCTGAGGGAAGTTGGTTCCAGATATTAACTATTTTATAGGAAAAGAAATTTCCACAGTCTGAGGTCCTAAATGTCTTTACACACTCAAATAGTGTGCAAGATTTCGTCTACCCTTTTCTTGAACTGATCCACAGAGGAACTGTTCACAACTTCCGAAGGTAACCTGTTCCATGTGTCACAGATCTTATAGGTAAAGTAATTTCCACACACACTAGTCCTAAACCGTTTCAAATCCAACTTCCAACCGTTGTTGCGAGTTGGGTTATCATTTAAACTAAACATACTTCTAAAATCGACATCGTTGAACCCGCGTAAGAGCTTGAAAACCTCGATCAGTTGACCGCGCAGCCTCTGAGTTTCAAGCGAAAACAAGTTCAGGGCGCGTAACCGTCGATTGTAGCCCATATGCCTAACGGAAGGGATTAACTTTGTGGCCCTCACCTGCACTCGCTCCAGCCTCTCAATATCTTTCCTGAGGGTGGGCGACCAGAACTGCACAGCATACTCCAGGTGCGGCCAAACAAGGGAATTGTACAGTGAGAGCACAATCTCCTTGTTCCGAAACTGAAATTGCCTCCTGATATAACCCAATAGTTTCTGGGCTTTCTTTTCCACCTCTACACACTGTTTCGTAAACTTAAGGTCGCTGCTAATTAGCACACCCAAGTCCTTTTCTAAATCAGTCACCTCGATATTACTACCCAACATCGAGTAGTCCGACTTGGGATTGGTGTAGCCAATGTGCATCACTTTGCATTTACCCAAGTTAAACGGCATTTTGCCATTTTTCGGACCACTCTCCTATCCTACCTAGGTCCGCACGCAGTTCCTCGATCGCTTCGGGCGTCCCAACATTGGCCCCAAGCTTGGTGTCATCAGCGAATTTGGCGATCCGACTGACGATGCCACCGTCGATATCATTTATGTAAATGGTAAACAACAGTGGCCCCAAAACGGAACCCTGAGGAACCCCACTAGTGACCGAGGCCCAACCCGAACTAGCCCCTTTAATTACCACCCTCTGCCGCCTATTCCTTAGCCAGTTTTCAATCCACCTACCTATTTCCCCACCGATACCCAGCGCGCGCACTTTCGCCATTAGCCGGCGGTGAGGTACCTTATCAAAGTCTTTCTGAAAGTCGAGATAAAGTATATCAATCGCCCTACTCTTATCGTACTCACTCAACATGACGTGGAAAAACTCGAGCAAGTTGGTGAGACACGACCTATGCCATCTAAACCCATGTTGGGAGTCCCCAAGCAGCTGTAGGAATCCAAATGGTCAACGATTCTATCAGCTATTATCCTTTCTAATAATTTACCCTACAACTGAAGTGAGACTAATAGGACGATAGTTCCCTGGACTTTCGTGATCCCCTTTCTTAAAGATAGGGGTCACGTTGGCCTCCTCCAGTCACCAGGCACCTGGCCCATCTCCACGATTTGTTGAAGACTGTAGCCAGGTGGGGAGCCACTGGTCGCGGCATTTCTCGCAAAACACTGGGGAGAAACTGGTCTGGCCCAGGAGCCTTAAACGCGCTCAGTTTGTATATTCTATGAGCAACGACTGTCGCGGTACATCTAACACTATCCAGGCCAGCACCTTCGTGCCTCACAGCTGGCTCGGGTATCCTCCCTGGTGAACACTCCCACAAAGTACTCATTAAGCACATTAACGATGTCCGCGTCGGAGGTCCGCAGAACGCCGCTTCCGTCCTTTAAAGGACCTATCATGCTTCTAATGGGCTTTCTACTATTAACATAACTGAAGAACTCCTTAGGGTTCCCCTTGCAGAGGCTTGCCACCCGTAGTTCTTCGTTACGTTTCGCTAGCCTAACCTTCGCCTTCACTTCCCTACACAGGCGGACATACGCTTCAGTGTTCTCGTGGGAACGATTGGCCTTCGCCCTCCTATACGCTACTTTCCTATTTCGGATAGCCGAAGCGATGCCACGATTGAACCACTTAGGCTGCGTTGAAGCAGGGGTGACCGGTTTGAGGGTATGGCAGCAGACTGCAGCACCATAAACTCATCCCGGAATGCACTCCACACTCCCTCAACATCGCCGCCAGCCTCTAACACCATCTCTGCTACGCTATCCCTGAGGCTAACAAAGTTCACACCGCCGGGGATCGAGCTTACTGCCTCTCGAGTTACTACGCTTCACCCGAGGGACGCACACACGGAACCTAATAAGACCGTGAGAGAGAGAGAGAGAGAGAGAGAGGAAGAGAGAGGAGAGAGAGAGAGAGAGAGAGAGAGAGAGAGAGAGAGAGAAGTTACAAGGAAAAGAAGTACCTCAAAAGGCCTTGCGGCCCATACCGAGGAGGTACCAATGGCAACGGTGCCAGGGAAAATTTTGTCTTTCAACTATGCTAGCAGTAGTAGAAAACTGGATAGAAAAGTATATAAATAGCTCTATATTTACCTTGCTCACAGAGACACCGTACAAGCGAACTCCTGCAGAGTTTTCTTATGTTTTAATCTTAAACTATCAACGTGTTAAAGTAATTCCCACATATACTAGTCCTAAATCGTTTCAAATCCAACTTCTAACCATTGTTGCGAGTTGGGTTATCATTTGAACTAAACATGCTTCTAAAATCGACATCTTTGAACCCGCGTCACGTAAGCGTCGATTGTAGACCATATGCCTAACGAAAGGGATTAACTTTGTGGCATTTTTCGCCAGTTTCCAATCCACCTACCTACTTCCCCACCAATACCCAGCACGCGCACTTCGGCCATTAGCCGGCGGTGAGGTACCTTATCAAAGGCCTTCTAATCAATCGCCCTACTCTTATCATACTCACTCAACATGACGTAGAAAAACTCGAGCATGATGGTGAGACACGACCTATGCCATCTAAACCCATGTTGGAGTCCCCAAGTAGCTTGTAAGAATCCAAATGGTCAACAATCCTACTCGCTATTATCCCCTCTAAATATTTACCTACAACTGAAGTTAAATGGTGTTATTTATAGAGGTTCCAAGCCTCTCTTCCCACGCATGAGATAGCAGTAGCGTCCTAATCGTAACAGTAGAGAAAAAACAATACTAAAAGTTTTTCTTTTTTTCTGCAGTCAGAGGAGAACATCCCTAACCTAAGCTAAAAGGACAGAGTGGGATGGGAAGGGGTCCTAGTAACCCACGGGACAGGTTTGTACAACAGACTTCACCCGCCCTCCCGAAGAGAGAGAACCTAAAGGAATTGGCAGCCAATTTCTCTAGAATCCCACGACTCGGGACCGGAGGGCTGTCACACCCCAAGTATAAAGTTTACTACACCCAGAAGGAACGTGCATAACCTTTATACCCCCTGCGGAGAGAGAGAGAGAGAGAGAGAGAGAGAGAGAGTTACAAGGAGTTACAAGGAAAAGAAGTACCTCAAAAGGCCTTGCGGCCCATACCGAGGAGGTACCAATGGCAACGGGTGCCACGGAAAATTTTCTACACACTCAAAGAGTGTGCAAATTTGTCTAACCTTTTCTTGAACTGATCCACAGAGGAACTGTTCACAACTTCCGAAGGTAACCTGTTCCATGTGTCACAGATCTTATACGTAACGTAATTCCCACACACACTAGTCCTAAACCGTTTAAATCAACTTCCAACCATTGTTGCGAGTTGGGTTATCATTTAAACTAAACATACTTCTAAAATCGACATCGTTGAACCCTCGTAAGAGCTTGAAAACCTCGATCAGTTGACCGCGCAGCCTCCGAGTTTCAAGCGAAAACAAGTTCAGGGCGCGTAACCGTCGATTGTAGCCCATATGCCTAACGGAAGGGATCAACTTTGTGGCCCTCGCCTGCACTCGCTCCAGCCTCTCAATATCTTTCCTGAGGGTGGGCGACCAGAACTGCACAGCATACTCCAGGTACGGCCGAACAAGGGAATTGTACAGTGAGAGCACAATCTCCTTGTTCCGAAACTGAAATTGCCTCCTGATATAACCCAATAGTTTCTGGGCTTTCTTTTCCACCTCTACACACTGTTTCGTAAACTTAAGGTCGCTGCTAATTAGCACACCCAAGTCCTTTTCTAAATCAGTCACCTCGATATTACTGCCCAACATCGAGTAGTCCGACTTGGGATTGGCGTAGCCAATGTGCATCACTTTGCATTTACCCAAGTTAAACGGCATTTGCCATTTTTCGGACCACTCTCCTATCCTACCTAGGTCCGCACGCAGTTCCTCGATCGCTTCGGGCGTCCCAACATTGGCCCCAAGCTTGGTGTCATCAGCGAATTTGGCGATCCGACTGACGATGCCACCGTCGATATCATTTATGTAAATGGTAAGAACAGAGGAAAAGGGGGGAGAGAGAGAGAGAGAGAGAGAAGAAGAGAGAGAGAGAGAGAGAGAGAGAGAGAGAGAGTTACAAGGAGTTACAAGGAAAAGAAGTACCTCAAAAGGCCTTGCGGCCCATACCGAGGAGGTACCAATGGCAACGGGTGCCAGGGAAAATTTTGTCTTTCAAACTATGCTAGCAGTAGTAGAAAACTGGATAGAAAAGTAGAAGGCTCTCTCCCCACCCTCCGCTCCCTCCCTGCCAGAGGCAGGTACGGAAAAAGGTTGAAGAAAATACCTTGACCCTGGAAAAGTAGCCAAGGAAATTTTACAGGAAAGTGGAGAATATATAAATAGCTCTATATTTAGCTTGCTCACAGAGACACCGAGCAAGCGAACTCCTGCAGAGTTTTCTGAGGTTTTAATCTTAAACTATGAGTGTGTTCTGTACTTTGTCTAGCCTATTTTTAAACAGATTTACACTTTGACTGGAAACATCCTCTGAGGGAAGTTGGTTCCAGATATCAACTATTTTACAGGAAAAGAAATTTCCGCAGACTGAGGTCCTAAATGTCTTTACACACTCAAATAGTGTGCAAGATTTCGTCTAACCTTTTCTTGAACTGATCCACAGAGGAACTGTTCACAACTTCCGAAGGTAACCTGTTCCATGTGTCACAGATCTTATACGTAACGTAATTCCCACACACACTAGTCCTAAACCGTTTCAAATCCAACTTCCAACCATTGTTGCGAGTTGGGTTATCATTTAAACTAAACATACTTCTAAAATCGACATCGTTGAACCCTCGTAAGAGCTTGAAAACCTCGATCAGTTGACCGCGCAGCCTCCGAGTTTCAAGCGAAAACAAGTTCAGGGCGCGTAACCGTCGATTGTAGCCCATATGCCTAACGGAAGGGATCAACTTTGTGGCCCTCGCCTGCACTCGCTCCAGCCTCTCAATATCTTTCCTGAGGGTGGGCGACCAGAACTGCACAGCATACTCCAGGTACGGCCGAACAAGGGAATTGTACAGTGAGAGCACAATCTCCTTGTTCCGAAACTGAAATTGCCTCCTGATATAACCCAATAGTTTCTGGGCTTTCTTTTCCATCTCTACACACTGTTTCGTAAACTTAAGGTCGCTGCTAATTAGCACACCCAAGTCCTTTTCTAAATCAGTCACCTCGATATTACTGCCCAACATCGAGTAGTCCGACTTGGGATTGGCGTAGCCAATGTGCATCACTTTGCATTTACCCAAGTTAAACGGCATTTGCCATTTTTCGGACCACTCTCCTATCCTACCTAGGTCCGCACGCAGTTCCTCGATCGCTTCGGGCGTCCCAACATTGGCCCCAAGCTTGGTGTCATCAGCGAATTTGGCGATCCGACTGACGATGCCACCGTCGATATCATTTATGTAAATGGTAAACAACAGTGGCCCCAAAACGGAACCCTGAGGAACCCCACTAGTGACCGAGGCCCAACCCGAACTAGCCCCTTTAATTACCACCCTCTGCCGCCTATTCCTTAGCCAGTTTTCAATCCACCTACCTATTTCCCCACCGATACCCAGCGCGCGCACTTTCGCCATTAGCCGGCGGTGAGGTACCTTATCAAAGGCTTTCTGAAAGTCGAGATAAAGTATATCAATCGCCCTACTCTTATCGTACTCACTCAACATGACGTGGAAAAACTCGAGCAAGTTGGTGAGACACGACCTATGCCGTCTAAACCCATGTTGGGAGTCCCCAAGCAGCTTGTAGGAATCCAAATGGTCAACGATTCTATCAGCTATTATCCTTTCTAATAATTTACCTACAACTGAAGTGAGACTAATAGGACGATAGTTCCCTGGACTTTCGTGATCCCCTTTCTTAAAGATAGGGGTCACGTTGGCCTCTCTCCAGTCACCAGGCACCTGGCCCATCTCCAACGATTTGTTGAAGACTGTAGCCAGGTGGGGAGCCACCTGGTCGCGCACTTCTCGCAAAACACTGGGGAGAAACTGGTCTGGCCCAGGAGCCTTAAACGCGCTCAGTTTGTCTATTCTATGAGCAACGACTGTCGCGGTACATCTAACACTATCCAGGTCAGCACCTTCGTGCCTCACAGCTGGCTCGGGGATGACGCGGGTATCCTCCCTGGTGAACACTCCCGCAAAGTACTCATTAAGCACCTTAGCGATGTCCGCGTCGGAGGTCCGCAGAACGCCGCTTCCGTCCTTTAAAGGACCTATCATGCTTCTAATGGGCTTTCTACTATTAACATAACTGAAGAACTCCTTAGGGTTCCTCTTGCAGAGGCTTGCCACCCGTAGTTCTTCGTTACGTTTCGCTAGCCTAACCTTCGCCTTCACTTCCCTACACAGGCGGACATACGCTTCAGTGTTCTCGTGGGAACGATTGGCCTTCGCCCTCCTATACACTACTTTCCTATTTCGGATAGCCGAAGCGATGCCACGATTGAACCACTTAGGCTGCGTTGAAGCAGGGGTGACCAGTTTTGAGGGTATGGCAGCAGACTGCAGCACCATAAACTCATCCCGGAATGCACTCCACACTCCCTCAACATCGCCGCCAACCTCTAACCCCATCTCTGCTACGCTATCCCTGAGGCTAACAAAGTTCGCCCGCCGGAGATCGAGCTTACTGCCTCTCGAGTTACTACGCTTCACCCGAGGGACGCACACACGGAACCTAATAATACCGTGATCACTCCCGCCCAACGATTCGTCAACGGTGAGGCCAGTGACGAGGTTGTCTTCGGTCGTGAATACTAAGTCTAGAACGCTTTCGCCTCGTGTAGGCTCGTTGACCCACTGAGTGAGGAAGTTCTCATCAGCAAAGTCAACTAGCCTCCTCCCTTCAGCATCGGCAGTCCTGTTTTCCCACTTTATGCCGCGACAGTTGAAGTCTCCTAAAACTACACACACCCTATCCCCTAGCAGGCTACTGAGTTCGGTGTACAGGGCTGTATCCTCCTCGAGGAGGAGATGCGGAGGTCTGTACACCAAGATTAACCTATAGTTCGTCCCTCCCACGTTCAGATCGACGCCAAGCAGCTCCCGTTCCGACCAGAGAGAGGAGAGAGAGAGAGAGAGAGAGAGAGAGAGAGAGAGAGAGAGAGAGAGAGAGAGAGAGAGAGAGTTACAAGGAGTTACAAGGAAAAGAAGTACCTCAAAAGGCCTTGCGGCCCATACCGAGGAGGTACCAATGGCAACGGGTGCCAGGGAAAATTTTGTCTTTCAACTATGCTAGCAGTAGTAGAAAACTGGATAGAAAAGTAGAAGGCTCTCTCCCCACCCTCCGCTCCCTCCCTGCGGAGGGAGAGAGAGAGAGAGAGAGAGAGAGAGAGAGAGAGAGAGAGAGAGAGTGAGAGAGAGAGAGAGAGAGAGAGTTACAAGGAGTTACAAGGAAAAGAAGTACCTCAAAAGGCCTTGCGGCCCATACCGAGGAGGTACCAATGGCAACGGGTGCCAGGGAAAATTTTGTCTTTCAACTATGCTAGCAGTAGTAGAAAACTGGATAGAAAAGTATATAAATAGCTCTATATTTACCTTGCTCACAGAGACACCGTGCAAGCGAACTCCTGCAGAGTTTTCTTATGTTTTAATCTTAAACTATCAACGTGTTAAAGTAATTCCCACATATACTAGTCCTAAATCGTTTCAAATCCAACTTCTAACCATTGTTGCGAGTTGGGTTATCATTTGAACTAAACATGCTTCTAAAATCGACATCTTGAACCCGCGTCACGTAAGCGTCGATTGTAGCCCATATGCCTAACGAAAGGGATTAACTTTGTGGCATTTTTCGCCAGTTTACAATCCACCTACCTACTTCCCCACCAATACCCAGCGCGCGCACTTCGGCCATTAGCCGGCGGTGAGGTACCTTATCAAAGGCCTTCTAATCAATCGCCCTACTCTTATCATACTCACTCAACATGACGTAGAAAAACTCGAGCATGATGGTGAGAGAGAGAGAGAGAGAGAGAGAGAGAGAGAGAGAGAGAGAGAGAGAGAGAGAGAATTTTGTACACTCAAATAGTATGTAAGATTTGGTCTAACCTTTTCTTGAACTTAAAAAGTTTGTGTATAGGCCATTATACATGTCAAAACACAATTTAAGTAATACTAACTTCCTGTATTTTTTTACTATAAACATCTAATTTTGCCTCATTTCATGATCTAGACATCCTGAGAGCTAGATAGCTATAGGTGCTTGAATATAAGAAGTATATAAAAGTGCCACACATGGTATATACAGGGTGGGCCGAGTCTGGATCCATAGGAAAATATTTATTTTAATACGTAATTTACAACAAATGGTAAATACTTAAAATGAATATCAACTTTAACTCGTAAATGTGTATCCGTGATACTGTACAGTGGTTTGTACTCCAGTATAAACAAATAACAAATGCTCAAATTAGCGGCCTCTGACATCGAGACACTTAGGGATGGAATTTATGATTTTTAATAATTCTTCGAATTGACGTTCTCGAGATGCGTGTTTCATTTTCATGATAACGTCTTGTTGACTTTACTGGACTATTCGTTAAAGTTTCACATACCATTGCAGAGGTATTTTCATCAGTTGCAGTTTTTGGACGACCAGAACACCGTCAATCATGTACACTTCCTGTTTCTTTGAAACGTTTAAACAACTTGCCAACAGTCACATGTGTTACTGGATGCTTATCAGGATGATTTCTATTAAATTCAGTAGCAACTTCTCTGTGTGTAGCGCCCTGTCTTGCGTACATGAGCACAAGTTCTACCCAGTTTTCTGTTAGATTCGAAGCCATTTCTGGGCTGAAATAAAAAGTATTTGAGTATTTATACTGGAGTACGAACTACTGTACAGTATCACGGATACGCATTTACGAGTTAAAGTTGATATTCATTTTAAGTATTTACCATTTGTTGTAATTTATGTATTAAAATAAATATTTTCCTATGGATCCAGACTTTCGGCGCTTGAGCACCATTTTGTGTTTCCTTTCCTTCGTGGTTTTATTCATCATAAATATTTTTCACGTGTTACTTTCGTGAAATAATTTTCATATATATATATACACACACACACACACATATATATATATATATATATATATATATATATATATATATATATATTTTGCTTGTTAATGCATTATGTATATTTGAGTAACATCTTCCATGTTTTTTCTGTTATTCATCAATTTTTGCCCACAGGTCCTGTACTGTCATATATTCTTTATTTTGCAGTGCTAGTGATGGAACCTGCTTATAAATATAGTGTAGTACCTTATTATGAAATGCCTCAGAATATGAAATTTTGCTCTGATCCTCTGAAGAAACAAGAAAGAATTAAAAGTGTAAGGAAAATTAAGGACATTATTCTTAAGAGTCTTGGACTATTAAAAGATGATGACCTATTATGTGTAAACTGTCTAAAATTAATATCAAAGGAGCCAGGTCTTCTTAAGCAAACAGCAGTGGAAGCCATTTCACCAATGGAAATCAGTGAAGATTCATGTGCCTCATCTGACTCAAGTCTCTCCAATCCACAATTAATGACTCCTCCAAAGCATCTAGACAGCTTTCCAAAGGAAGACATACTTCACGACAATATACTTCCCTACATACAATACAATACATACGGTACATATATAGCTATAATGATTAAATAAAAAACACTTGTACAATGAATAATATTTATTATAAATTTACATTTATTCCATGAATATTACAGTTTACTTGTATAACTAATACTCTTTATATTTATATTGCTTACAGCTGGTATGACACATCAGCAAAAGCAAAAACAAGGAACCTCCAAACTTTTGAAGACAACAGAAAAAAAATCGAGAAGTATAAAATCTGCATATGGAGAAAACTTCCAGAAGCTGGTCCATCAACAAGTTCTCACCATGACAAAAAGAATTCTGAATTACATAAGTATCACTTAAATTAATTTAGGTACTATATATATTATATATATTGTTATACATACTATATATGATTACATGAGGGAGCTCAAGGATAAGTTCAACACCACACAAAAGAGCAAGCTAAAACTTCAAATTTTATCACTGTCACCATTTACAATAGGTAAAACGTAGACATTCTTTGGAACATCAACTTACATGGTATAAAAAAGTCGCCATCTGAAAAGTGAACATGGAGTACTACCTGAAATCCCATCAATGAGTAAAGGCAAAGTAATTACAAATGAGACAAAAGTGAAAGTGAGAAATTTTTATGAATTAGATGAATATAGCCATCAATGTCCTGGAATGAAAGACTGCAAGTTTGTAATCAATGAAGAAGGAGAAAAGATAAAGATGCAAAAGCATTTAATACTTTGTAATTTGCGAGAGCTCTATGCAGAATTTACTAAGGATTCAAATAATCCTCATTCCTCATATTGGATTTAGTAGTTTTGCCAGTCTTCATCCTGCTTGGTGTATCCTCGCAGGCAGCAGTGGTACACATTCAGTTTGTGTCCATACATATCAGAATCCCAAACTGCAGCTTGCAGCTCTTGGAGTGAGACAGCTAGAATATTCACAGCTGATGGCTGCTTCAGTTTGTGACAACAAAGAAGATTGTATGATGCATAAGTGCCAAAACTACCCACACAAATGGTGTCAAGGCCTTGTTGGAAGGATTAGATGCTATGGAGACTACCAGAAGAAATTCATTATAAGTAATGGGTGACAGTGGACCACTGTTCACTGACAGAAAAGTTTGAGAATTTATATGATTCCATAGAATCATTAAGAAAGAGCATTTCTAATCTCACAAGGCATCATTTTACAAGTAAACACCAAGCAGAATATTTTAAAAATTTTAAAAATAACCTTCCATTGCATGAAGGGTGCTTAGGAGATTTTGCAGAGAACTATTCATTTATTGTCCAGGATGCAGCACAAGGATTTCAATGGGAAAACTCTCAATGCACAGTACACCCATTTGTGTTTTACTGGAAACAATCTGATACCATCTGTCATCAGAGTTATTGCTTCATTTCAGATTCATTGAAACATACAGTGATGGTGTACTCTTTTCTCCAAGAGCTAATACCTGTTATTCATGCAGAACATCCAACTCTGACAAAAATTCACTATTTTTATTTTACTGATGGATGTGCTGCTCAGCAGTATAAGAACAAATTCAATATCTTGAACCTTTGCCATCACAGAGCTGACTTTGGGATTGATGCCAAGTAGCATTTTTTGGCTATATCACATGGCAAAAATGCATGTGATGGAATTAGAGGTACTGTCAAGAGAGCAGCAGCAAAAGCAAGCCTACAAAGACATGTCAAAAAACAAATTTTAATAGCTGAAGACATGTACCAGTTTTGTTCCAATGAAATGAAGTCTTTAATAAAATTTTTGTACGTGTCATCAATGAAAATCAAGGAGATTGAAGAGAGATTAGAGCAGCGCTTCAGCCCTTCAATCAAGTCAATTGCAGGTACCCTAAAACTTTATAGATTTGTACCTATGTCAATGGATAGCTTAATGGTTTACCCCCTCTCTCAGAGTGCCAAAGGAGAGCTCAAAAGCCTACTGAAGGATATTGGCACTCAGTCTGGTAGTGAAGAGGGCAGCAGTCTTCAGGGAAACACATGCACTGAAGTGAAAGTTGGGTGTTTTGTTGGATGTATATACGGACAAGAACTGTGGTTTGGGCTGGTAAAAGACTATGATGCTGAATATGAAGATTACATCATCAATTTCCTGCTTTCCTCAGGCATTGCCCCATCATATACATTCCCAACCAAAGATAGTTGCCCAGTGCCAGCAAACAATATCCTTGGAGCAGTACAGGCAGGACTAAGAGGAGGAACACGTATCCAGTATATTTTCCCAGCAGAAGATATGGAAAACTTTGCAAAGGAGCATATAAATAGATTAACCTAACTTTTACTCTGTATATGTACATATGTAGGACATTAATTACTGTGATGTTATCCTTGTATAATATGGAGTCATTATATATGTATTACCTATTACTTTTTTCGGTATTATAGTATTACACCCGTCTAACATCCAGCAATTATTATATGTTCATTAAGTAGATTTTTTAATTCTAAGACACTTTCTTTCCTTAGCATTTCCGTCGCAAATGCTCCGTTTTCGAGATATAAACATTTTTTTGGTGTGTATCTAGTGTGTGTTCGTACGTTCATTTGTGTGTTCGTACGTTCATTTGTGTGTTCGTACGTTCATTTGTGTGTTCGTACGTTCATTTGTGTGTTCGTACGTTCATTTGTGTGTTCGTACGTTCATTTGTGTGTTCGTACGTTCATTTGTGTGTTCGTACGTTCATTTGTGTGTTCGTACGTTCATTTGTGTGTTCGTACGTTCATTTGTGTGTTCGTACGTTCATTTGTGTGTTTCGTACGTTCATTGTGTGTTCGTACGTTCATTTGTGTGTTCGTACGTTCATTTGTGTGTTCGTACGTTCATTTGTGTGTTCGTACGTTCATTTGTGTGTTCGTACGTTCATTTGTGTGTTCGTACGTTCATTTGTGTGTTCGTACGTTCATTTGTGTGTTCGTACGTTCATTTGTGTGTTCGTACGTTCATTTGTGTGTTCGTTACATGTCTGCCCAATCACTGCACTCCATCCATTTTGAATTTGAATTACTTTCGTACCGGAATGGAACACTCATTCCACTCATTCAGAAGTACATTAGGCCTGGCTCTGTGATTTATAGTGATTCCTGGGCTGCCTACAAGAAAGACTAAGTGATTTAGGTTAGGATAGGTCAATTTTGAAGGTGAAATTTGTTTTTCCTATGGTTTTTGATGTGTTTTAAATGAATCTGACCTTCAAAACCATCGGAAATGACTCGTTTTCAATTGCTAGCTGGGGGGAGGGGGGTTATCTCAAAAACGAGTCATTTCCGATGGTTTTTAAGGTCAGATTCGCTCAAAGCACATCAAAAACCATATGAAAAACATAAATTTCACCTCCAAAGGGAGACGGGTGTAATACTATAAATTTACCCTTTTTTCTTTAAGTAATGTTAAGCTGTTTTGATAACTTTTATATTGTATTCATTAATAAAGGTGATTGGAAGTTCCCCAATAACAGCCAGTTTAATCAAAGTTGTCTGATGAGTCTTGTGGCAAAGATGAAATAGGGGATATTTATTTTTGTTTAAATACCTAATACATAATGCATTAACAAGCAAAATATATTAAATAGTGTGTATATATACACAGTATATATCATGTGTAGCACTCTTTTATATACTTCTCTATATTCAAGCACTTATAGCTATCTAGCTGATAATGATAGATAAATGATAGGGGGACATTTTTCTCATCAATGAATTTTTCTGTAATTCAGTATCTGAGAGGTCAAATGATGACCTCAAATATTCATTTAAGTAAAATTTTTATTTTTCATCCTACATCAAAACAATGTCATTTTTGGAATCTACGGATCATTCTGATTCCAAATATGTATACTTTTATAGGGCTATGACCAACAGGAGGAAAGTTATGGCAGTTTTAAAAATGTGAGGTCAATGCTTGACCTCAAAATGACGTCACTCATAACTTTTGAACCATTGGTCAGATCAAGCTCAAAACTTGGGTATCATTTTTTGGCCAAAATCTACCCCCCCATCTCAAGTTTCGGCAAAATTGAAGAGGTGGTGGTGTTGTCCATTGGTTGATCTGTCCTGAATTACCCATATACCGTGATGCTTTATGCCTTCTGTTAGTCTAAAGTTATCTTTCAAAACTCCAAAGAACTGATTGTCCTCGAAGTCTCCCATATAGAGCAATTCCCTCTCTACCAAGATATAGGCTAATCCATCATTACTGTAAAGCTCCCTTTTTTTCCATTAAAATTATCTGACAAATCTATAAACTCAATCCCTTCACTACATAGCACCTTTATCTTTTAAGGTTAAAATTCCACTTACAAATACTGTGCTTACTCCAACCCTTGGTAAAATGCTCACTACATAACATTTGCTCTACCTATCACACTATTATTAAACCATGATAAATTAAACTTAAAAGCTTAGCAATGGAGCCATTTATACTGTAATATTGGATCTTTTCCGTTTGACTGCCACCATTGAAACATAATTAAACTCCAGCCTTCTTTAGTTAGCTTTATAAGGCTAACTAACAAAAATATCACGACCTAACCTAACCAATCATCAAGGTTGTACAGTTGACCTAACGATTGGTTAGGTTAGGTCGTGATATTTTCGTTAGTTAGCCTTATAAGGCTAAGTAAAGAAGGCTGGGGGCACTCACCTCTTAAGTTTCAATGGCGGCAGTCAAACGGAAAAGATCCTTAATGTTCCTTAAATTTTGAAAAAATAACTATTACAGCCGTAATCTATATAACATTTTTCAACAGTACTGTTTTTTGTGCAAATATGTTATAAGCTGGTGATATTTTAAGATTTACCTTTAGTGATCCCAATAAAGTAAAACCTACTAAATTAGTACTATAATCCTTTAATAATTTGTAAAAGAAACTGGACCACAGCAAAGAACCTCTCCACTCCTTTCGGTTAGGGACTATTTAAATTTTCACATTACATTACATTTGAAAACCATGAAGCCACTCGGGCTTATCGAGTAATCCAAGTCACGAGCTACATTTTAATAAAAAAATCTTGCAAAGTGTTAAACTAGTCAGCTAATTAATAAAAAACTATTTACTACTACCAAAGTAGCCTACATAACTGAAGCCAAGAATATACACTCTACAAACTCTTTGTTTATAATAATAAACTATAACAAAATGAGCCATATACTGTAAAGCGAGTATAAACCTAATTATATTCTAATTTGAAGTATATAATATAGCGATATATAGCCTACACAAAAAAAATAAAAAGGGTGAACAAGGTTTAACTACAGAATTGCAGATAATTCTCCCTAACTATGCTTAAGCTACAAATAATTTTAGGTGTTCAAGCCCAAGATTAACCGAGCCAAGAATGATGAGTTAGACTCTTAGTATACTGTACCTTATTTTTTATTTGATGAACCATTTTTTTAAATATTTAAATACCGTGAACAATATAACACGTTCCTAAAAATATCAACAAACTCTTAAAAATTTCTAAAGACTCAAATTCGTACTTTATTTACTGTACAAGAAAATACCATGAAAAACTCGGAACGAAGCAAGAAAACCCTCGCGCTACAGAACTACAACACAAAGTGACTATGAAAATCGGGGGAAGTTTGCTCGCCGTTGTGGACTCGCAAAAGAACAGTCCAGAAACGTCAAAAACAAAAATAAGTAAATGAGAACATAATGTGAAGAATAATCTCAGCACTCTGACTTCAAGTAATACCATTGTTTTTTACCATATATTATTGTTTTTTATTATATATATATACACCGAGGCGGATTAAGACACCTCGGGACCCCGGGGCAATGAAGAATATGGGGGCCCTTTTCTATAGCTTTTTATTAACAATACATGTACAGTACATAGTACATTTACACGAATTATATGTACGGTGCTTAGGCTAATTGAGAAATAAACTTAAAAGAACCTTAACACAGTGAATTTTGCCGTTTGCCAAAACCAAACAGTATTAAACAAACTTTACGGTACTTACGTACTTACATATTAACGGGGGCCACCACATATTGATGATTGGTTAGGTTAAGTTGTAATATTTCTTAGTTGAAAATTTCTAATACATCATATTTTTAAATAGCAATATTTTTTAAAATATTTTTTATACAATTTTCAACTAACGAAAATATTACAACTTAACCTAACCAATCATCAATATGTGGTGGCCCCGTTAATACGTAAGTACCAACTTGACCTTAAGGCCTATAAAACATAAAATAAAACAGGGAATTTATCAGTTTGTGTACTCTGTCATATTTAATAAAAGAAGTTTGCGAAATCTCGAATTATATAATCGAAACTTAGATGATTGGGGGGCACCTCAAGCATGGGAGCCTGAGGCTTCAGCCTCAATAGCCTCAGTGATAATCCGCCACTGTGTTTATAATATATATATATTATATATATATATATATATATATATATATATGATGCAAACCAGGGCCGGATTAACCATTAAGCAAAATAAGCCCGTGCTTAGGGCATCAAGGGAAGGGGGCACCACAGAAATTTTCCATTGTCGGATTTACCATGGATTTATTATACTATTATAATCGCGGCTTATAGCCTATAAGCTGTTGAAAACTGAATTATATATATTCATATATAGTATTTATTTTTTTTCATTGTTTGAATTTGTAGTGAACAACAACCCTTTTGAGAGAATAAATATTTCGTTGTAATCACACACTTTACGCTTTGCGTTATTATTTTGTTTATATCAAATCTTTGAACGCCATATTAAAAATACATATAGATTAAATATTTTCGTGTGCTATAGTAAATGTAAAAACAAGATTCAGTCATGCTGAACTTTATAAAATAATTGTAGAAGACAATATTGAGTGTGCCTTCCCAAATGTAGAAATTGCCTTTCGTATATTTTTAACATTAATGGTCACAAATTGCTCAGCTGAGCGTTCATTTTCTCAGTTGAAGTATATTAAAAATACCAACAGAACAACTATGCAACAAGGCAGGCTGGATGCCTTATCTCTACTAAGTATAGAAGCAGATGTTTACGTAAGATTAGTTTTGAGGATCTGATCAAAGACTTTGCAATTAAAAAAAGTAGGAGAAAACTTTTCAAATATAAATGAAGTGGAAGTATACAAAAATAAACATTATTTTCCATCTTACTGTAAGTTTTGTTTCATTTCAAAAAATAAAATTTTATTTTATGGTTTATTTTTGTTTATATTTTGAATTACATATATATGGGGCACCAAAATCTTTTAAGTGCTTAGGGCCTCTAAAGGTCTTAATCCGGCCCTGATGCAAACTCACACGGAAAAAGAAAAAATATTCCAAGGCCTTTCGTGTATTCAGAGAGTACACCTTTTTTTTTTGCCTTGTGGGTTTGCATCATTTATTCATTTCACGTGTCTAATTGTGAAATTCATCCCATATATATATATATATATATATATATATATATATATATATATATAAAACCCTATTTTAATACTGGCAAATTAAATTCCAAAAACGTTTTACCCCTGCGGGTTGATTTTGATATGAGAATAAGTTTTTCTGCTGTATTTTGGTGTGTTTTATTCAAATCTGACCTTCATTTCTTGTGCAAATTAATTATTGAATGCCCAGTTAGGTTAGTAGTATAGCCGAAAAGGGGAGAGTGCAGGAATATTGCAAAGGGGGGTGGGGGATGTTGCAAAGGGGGGATGTGCAAAGGGGGGGGGGGAAAGGGGGGGGGAAAAGGGGGTGGGGGGAAAACTTGGAGGCGGCGTTATCCCCCAAGAGAAAGAAGGAGGAGGAGGAGAAAGGAGGAGAGGTGTTCACTGGCAGGAGCCAAGTGCACACTGTTGTTTTTTCTGTTTAAGGTGCTTTCAACCCTGCTGGATTATTGACAACCATTTTTTTTTTTTTTGTATTAAGTGCACACTAAGACTTCCAGCCGGTCTGGCGTTGTTTTATAGGCTCC
>JAJOZX010015419.1:72500-78445 GCA_023014485.1 Bathynomus jamesi | reverse complement strand
AGGAAGGCGGAGGAGAAGTTAACTAGGGCAGGACTCCTACCAAGCTTCAAGTCCTCCGGAAATTCATGTTCCACCATCTGGAGGAGAGGAAGACAGAATATAACAGTGCGGTGATGACCATTGAGGCTTTGATCCCGTTTTGGACAAAAGCAAACGTTCCAATGACGGATACCAGATACGCTGAGAAGAAGCTCCTGAAACTGTACGAGCAATACAAGGGGCTGAAGAAGAACCGCACAAGGAATTTCCCATCCTACAGAATGAAGGAGATCATATTTCGCGGAGACCTTGACGATGTGTTCGATCTTTCACGTCATGACGCCCTCGAGACCATGATGAATGAGCCCGATAATCCCACTTCCTCCAGCTTTGGCCTGATTGACAAGAAAATGGCTGACCAACAAACGAGGAAGAGGATTCGGTGTGAGGCGATGAACCGAGAGGAGAAGGCCAAGCGCGAGGCGGATGCGAGATGGTCCCAGGGAGAACTGGAGGCTTCTAGTTCAAGCACATCTGAATCATCAGATTCAGATACTGTAGTTTTTAAGGAGTCAGCACGAAAACGTTCCACTCCTAAGCGAATGAAGTCTGTGATCACGCCTGACATTTCCTTAGCCTTGGATCGCCACAACATCAGTGACAGGAAAAGAATGGCAGTGGTCGCAGCAACTATTAAATCACTGGGGCACAACTTGGACGAAGTGTCAATCTCACGCAGCACCATTCGTCGCGTGAGACAATGTACACGTGAAGCGGTGTGCCGCGAAGATCAGGCCACTTTCAAGACCCATGATCCCCTTCTCTTGCACTGGGATAGTAAGCTGCTTACAGATATCTCCCATGGGTTAGAGGTGGTGGACCATGTGGCTGTGCTTGTAACCGGTAACGGGGAAGAGAAACTCCTTGGAGTTCCAATGGTAGCTGCTGCAACTGGAGCATCTCAGGCTCAGGCGTGCCTGAAGCTTGTGGACGACTGGTCTTTGAGGGGCAACGTTCGAGGTCTTGTTTTTGATACAACTGCGTCCAACACGGGACTCCATGCTGGAGCTTGTACTCTCATTGAAAAGGAGTTGGGTATTGATCTGGTGTGGATCGCTTGCCGACACCACGTGATAGAAGTCGTCCTTGCTGCGGCCTTCGGTGCTTGTTTCGGAACATCCAGTGGATCTGAAATTGGCCTATTCAAGCGCTTCAAGCAGCACTGGGTTTTCATTGATCGCAGCAAGTTCGAGAGTGCACCCGACAGCCTGTTCATTGAAACAGCAGAGCAGAGGAAGGAAATGGTCTCCTACTACAAGGAGGCTGTCAAGAAGAAGAGCCAGCGGGAAGACTATGATGAACTGATGCTTCTCTGCCTCCTTTTCTTGGGAGGGAAGCTTGACGGTCCTGTGAGAATTCGAAGCCCTGGAGCCATGCACCATGCGCGATGGATGGCCAAAGCCATTTACACGCTCAATGTGTTCCTATTCAGAGATCAATTCACCTTGCTTCAGACGGAGAAACGGAACATCGAGGAACTAAGCCTGTTTATCACGCTCCTTTACGGCCGCTACTGGAACGAGGCCAGTGTTGCATACATGGCTCCACTGAATGATCTCACTTTCTTGCGCCAACTGAAAGCTCACCCAGCAAAGACGAACGACGCGGCATTTGCCGCGATGAAGCGCCATTTGTGGTTCATTTCTGAGCACTTAATCCCCTTGGCACTCTTTGATCCTCGAGTTCACGCGTCCACGAAGGGAGAGGATTGCTCACAATATCGTAGCTGTTCCCGAAAAAAGAAAAGGACTCAAGCGCGTGGACGGAAAAACGTTCTCCTCGAGCAATCCCTTGGAATTCTATGCCACCAAACGTTCAGCAATCTTCTTCAACTTCGTCATGCAGCACGGAAGTGAACAGGCGCAATCATTCCTGTCCAAAACACCAAATGATTGGAACACAGATCCAGCTTACCAAGGAATGAAGGAACGTGTAGAGAAGATGGCAGTGGTTAACAATTGCGCAGAAAGAGGAGTTGCGCTCATTAAGGCTTTCAACAGCGCAATCACGAAGGATGAAGCGCAAAAGCAGTACCTTCTCCGCGCAGTCGCTCAGCACCGCAAGGAATTCAAAGAGCCGACTAAAACTGGTCTCAAGAAGACCTAAAGATCTTTAACTGTGTGCATTATTTGTTCCACTGTTATAATTTCATAATATATTAATATATATATATATATATATATATAGTCATAAATTGTCAAGTCATTATTCAAATTGTTTCATTTTGAGCGAGTGCATAAAAAGGTCCTAGATCAAAGATAATTGGCACATTTATTTTTGTGGGGGAATAGAATAAGGGCAGATGTGACCGAATTTAAAATTCCAAAAAACGCTGTTGTGGACCACCCTAAAAAAAAAAAAAAAAAAAAAATAATATATATATATATATATATATATATATATATATATATATATATATATATATATGACCATCCAGTATTCCCTTAGACTTTGCCAAGTATGGAGGTGGATGTAAACATTGTGTATTTACCTATTGAGGTAATTTAATTTTAGTTTTTATAGTGATGAAATTTAATTTAATTTTAGTTTTTATAGTGATGAAATTTAAATGATTTTAATTTTGTATTGATGCAATTTTCATTTTTCTTTAAGGTTTTAATTTTAATGGTTTTAATATTGTATTGATGTAACTTTCACTTTTCAATTTTGTTTTAAGGTTTTAAGACTTAACTCACTGATGATGACAAAAGATTTGTCGAAACGTCTGATGTACAAATAAATGAAAATGTTTGCCGTTGTGTTGATTCTTCTTTTCATATATATATATATATATATATATATATATATACGCAAGGAGGGGCGACAAGCTTGACCTTCGTGGAATGAGGAATCATCGCACAGAACCTTTGAAAGGTATATATAGGCTATATATGTAGAGACCGACTAGAAATTCCTTTCCTCGCCGTTCGCAAACATCTGGGATTCATCAGACCGAAAAACACACGTGGTTTTCAAGGAGAGAGAAACAAAAGGGTGCTTTCTTTTTCCAAAAAGGCCCGGGAAAAGTTAACGTCTTCCGAGCCTACACTGTGTTCCAAATTATTAAGCAGATTACATTTTCTCCAATGTTTTCAAAAGTTTTTCCCCGATTTCAATGAAATTTGTAGCAAATAATCACTATATATAGCAGCATTGATGGTATTCATTTCGATAAAATATTTTGGTAAAATAATTATCTCATTTTATTGAAAAATATGTAAAATATTGTGTTCCGAATTATTAAGCAAGTATTCTATTTACGGATCTAAATGGTGAAAATGGGTAAGAAGAAGGATTTAACACTAACTGAGGAAAGAAAAATAGTCAAGTTACTCGCTGAAAATATAAAATCTATTGAAATTGCGAAGCAGTTTGGCAGAGCTTATCGAACTGTAAACAAGTTTGGTAGCAGAGTGTACCAAACTGAGGCAGCGAAGTGATAAAGGAGCTATAAGAAAAGTGACAAGGCGGCAGATATCTGTAATCAAGCGCAAATTGCAAAGCATCCATTGTCCTCAAGTAAAGAGGTTTTTGAGCAGGCTGGCATACATAATGTACCAAGAACATCTCGATGTGGAATCCTCCAAACAATTGGCAAGACGTGTAAACCTACGATTCAGTCACCATTAACACCCAGGTACAAGAAGCAGCGTGTTGAATGGGCGCGTCAGTACGTGAAAACAGATTTTAATACTGTATTGTTCACCGATGAATGAAAAGCAGCCCTTGAGGGACTTGATGTTTGGTCAAGAAGATGGATTGCTGAGAGCCAATTTCTACCATCGAGATTAAGACGCCAACAAGGTGGAGGTAGTGTCATGTTTTGGGCAGGATTGATAGGCAATGAAGCAGCTGTCCCATACAGAGTGCCTGATGGTGTAAAAATGAATGCCCACTGCCCAGTCATAAACAAATTTTCTAAAAGAAAACCTCATTCCATGGTAGAGATTGACCCTTAGCAATCCATCTTCTTGACCAATTATCAGATCCCTCAAGGGTTGCTCTTCATTCATCGGTGAACAATACAGTATTAAAATCTGTTTTCACGTACTGACGTGCCCATTCAACACGCTGCTTCTTGTATCTGGGTGTTAATGGCGACTGAATCGTAGGTCTACACGTCTTGCCAATTGTTTGGAGGATTCCACATCGAGCTGTTCTTGGTACATTATGTATCCCAGCCTGCTCAAAAACCTCTTTACTTGAGGACAATGGATGCTTTGCAATTTGGGCTTGATTACAGATATCTGCCGCCTTGTCACTTTTCTTATTGCTCCTTTATCACTTCGCTGCCTTAGTTTGGTACACTCTGCTACAAACTTGTTTACAGTTCGATAAGCTCTGCCAAACTGCTTCGCAATTTCAATAGATTTTATACTTTCAGCGAGTAACTTGACTATTTTTCTTTTCTCAGTGTTAAATCCTTCTTCTTACCCATTTTCACTATTTAGATCCGTAAATAGAATACTTGCTTAATAATTCGGAACACAATATTTTACATATTTTTCAATAAAATGAGATAATTATTTTAATTATCAAAATTTTTATCGAAATGAATACCATCAATGCTGCTATATATAGTGATTATTTGCTACAAATTTCATTGAAATTGGGGAAAAACTTTTGAAAACATTGGAGAAAATGTAATCTGCTTAATAATTTGGAATGCAGTGTATATAAGCCAGAGTTCACTAAAAATCGCTCTCACTCTGTTTGTTACTCCTCCTCGTGAATCTCCCCTTTCACGTAGCGCCATTCAACCTCAGCCGGCCTCAGTTCCTTAAGCAAACCTCAACAATACACGAAGCGAATCAACACTCGAGGCGACCTACAATTTCATCCCGCCGGAAGCAAACATCACTACCGGTGTCGTCGTTTTGGCTTGCTTCACTCATCCTTCACCACAATTCGATCGGCGCCCTTTCAAAAAGTTTATCAACAGGCCCTTAACACATCCTCCTGCCGGTTGGCGAAAACGTCCTCGGACTATCTACGTCGAAACGCAGTACGGTCAGTCTTCAGAGTTATTCACGTCGAAACGCAATACGGTCAACTTTCACGTAGGTCCTTGACAGTCTTCAGAGTTACCTACGTCGAAACGCAGTACGGTCAACCTTCACGTAGGCAGACTTATCCACGTCGAAATCGCAGGTCGGTAAGCTTCTTGTAGGCCCCCACTCGGCCTACAGTGTTTTATTACATCGTGCTAAACTATTCAGGATTCAAGGCTGAAAATTCCATAAATTCTGCCCACTCGAGTAGGCCCAAGTGTATGCAAACAACCGGCAAACTAACTTTTCTATTACGACTATAGTAGGCCTGTTCAATTGCCTTAACGTTTCAACCATTTTACCATATTTTGTATCCGATTGTTTATTTGCTCTTTTATGCATTTCATTTTTACTGACCTAATCCATTTACTGTACCATATCGTACCTTCCTTATCTCAGTTATTATTAGATTAATTACTTATTGTGTGTTCACTACTGCATATCTCATTATCCTACCTAAATTAGCGTTTGTCATCATTGTACTTACTTCACGATTATACTGTGTAACCATTTCTTATTGCTAATAACACTGGTATGCATCAATTTTGCTGTCAAGGGTTTTGTACGTGATTCTTATAGAGTTTTTCCTGCTGATTTCGAATCTGCAATCCGTTTTTCTCAATCAGCTCAGGTTATCCGGCTATGGCCTCATAAGTAAAATAGAATTTTTCGTGATTTTGTCAAAGTGGAATTGGAACAGTAACATCTATCATCACTTGTTTCACTTGTATAATATTTTTTTTACTTTTCAGGCATATAGATAAAATATTTCATAATGAATAGAGCGTGTAAAAATGATCCCAATAGATTCTGCTACATATGTGGGACGGTTACCATGCCAAATAACCAGTCCCA
>JAJOZX010015419.1:0-67500 GCA_023014485.1 Bathynomus jamesi | reverse complement strand
AATGTTGTACGTCATATTAGTTGTACGTCATATTGGTGACTCCTTTTTTCCATTTGTTACCAACAGAGCTGGGCATTTGCGGCATATTTTGCGGTACTGCGGTACTTGCGGTACCACCGCACTACCACCCCGGGCCCCCATAACGCAGTACCGCAAAGGATCGCTGAAAGTACCGCAGTACCGCTACCGCATTCAAATTTCCGCGTACCGGTTTGGTGCCGGTTTGGTAGTTTGGTAGTACCGCAGTACCGCAGTACCGCAAAATATGCCGCAAATGCCCAGCTCTGCCAATGACGTCGTGATAAAATTCTACTGATCCTTAAATCGTTAAGCAATACCTATTGTTGCGATACCCGTAATTTTCGAGGTATTCAACCTTTCGTAAAAAGAACTCGCTTCCTTCAACAGAATTTAAACTAACGAGTCTATAAAATCATAATATTTGTACATCGCCTTTTTTCAAGAATATAATCTTAAGCAAAGAAATACAGCAATTACAAAGATTTTACGAAGGCAGTGTTTTCCAACCGGGGTTAGGCGGCACCCTGGGGTGTCGCAAATTCTCCCTAGGAATGTCGTGGAATTTCATGAAAATGACAAAAATAAGTAACTGAAAATTCAAAAGTTACCAAGATACGCGAGTTTCAAATCAACACAAAAAAATATTCGCTATTCATTAAGTCCATACGTAAAATTGTACTCGTCTAGGTTCAGCTTGAAGTTACATGGTGTTGGGGGGAGGGGATCGTTTTTTTGATGGGGGCTTGTTTAACCCCCTTCGCAACATCTTAGGTCATATGACGGAGGGGACCTTCGGCTTTACGTGGAATCCGAACAAAGGGTTGCTACATTATCTGGACCCAGGAGGACGGATTCTCATCCAACTACTCTCCGGACCAAATGTCGCTCAACTTCGCTGATCGACGGGAAGCGGTGTTACGACGTTGGTATTGGCTATGACGTAGCCCTGGGGGTAGATGGGCAAGTGGAAGTTGAACAATGAGAAAACGAAAGACCTCCGGAGTGCCGCGAAAGAAGCGTAGACGGCACTGGGTTTTCTTTAGTTTTTTAAAAGATTGGGAACCACTGCACCGAAGACTATAATGCATTACATTTTCTAATTCTTTTAACGTTTCGGGTGAAAATGATCAGGACCCTGTGATATACCCAAATTTTAAACACTGTTTAGCCAAATATATTCAAATTTTAAACAATGTCTTACTCTGAATAGACCGCTCATGGGGCGGAGGAACATTGTCGAATTGCGTAAGATCGACTTGCATAAAGTCAACACTGAAAATTTCTAAACGCGCGTTAAGCTAGTCATGTTAAGCTAGTCTAAATTAGGTTCGACTTGGGGAGGCTAGGTTACATTGAACCAGGTTAGGTTAAGCTAGATTAAGTTAGTAATCTTCTTTTCAAATGTGAAATATAGGTTAGTCACTCGGTTAATTAATATATTACCCAAACTTTTCCTACTCGTATAAATCTTCAATGCTTGAACCCACGTAGGATCGAAGTACAATCGAAGTCGAACGTCGACATCATGAAATTGGCCTTTGTTCGTGCAATCCAATCGACCGCCGCGACAATGAATAATGAATCGTCACTTACTTTAAACAAATTAAAAGGCTCTTTCAAAATAACTGACGCGTCCCGAACAGTCGAGAACGACACAAAAAAATTCTTTTCAAATGAGGCTCTCTTTGATAAAGAGTAATCAAGTTTAGACCCATTAGTGAGCCAATGTTTTATCCTTTTCCGCGGAGTTCCAGTAAATTACAGACATAACTGTAAAATGTTTGAGGATTTTTTCTTATTTTGCTCCAACTTCAATTTTAAATGACTTAATTAAAAGTGTGAAAATGCAATGTACTTGTTATTTTCTCGTTCAGAATTTCCCCTCGTTCGTTCTTATTGTATGTAAGCGTCTCTTGTCTCCCTCCTCCCCCTCTCCTCTCCCCTCCTCCCGGAAGCTGTGTGGTCAATTCATCGAGGTTTTCAAGCTGTTACACGGGTTCAACGATGTCGATTTTAGAAGCATGTTTAGTTTAAATGATAACTCAACTCGTAACAATGGTTGGAAGTTGGATTTGAAACGGTTTAGCACTAGTGTGTGGGAGAATTACTTTACCTATAAGATCTGTGACACGTGCAACAGGCTACATTCAGAAGTTGTGAACAGTTCCTCTGTGGATCAGTTCAAGAAAAGGTTAGACCGAGTCTTGCACACTATTTGAGGGTGTAGGAATTTTTCCTTGGCACCCGTTGCTATTGGTACCTCCTCGGTATGGGCCGCAAAGCCTTTTGAGGTTCTTCTTGTCCTTGTAACTCCTTGTAACTCACTCACTCTCTCCATTCGGTTCATCATTTACACTCGCTCTCTTTCCTAGGCCCGCAAAACTCTTATCAGTAATAATTGTTAAACTTTTTAAATTATTCATAGGTACTCTCTATTATATACCTTTTATTTTCAATAATTCATCCCACTTTATTACGTCAAAGTGACTTATGATGAGATTACAATCAGCCCCTCTAAACCTCTAAAGTCGGGTAATTTACTTTTTTATTAACTTTTAATGTTAAATGAAACGTGTATCATATTATCATCATTACTGAAACTTTTCATCGTTTCTAAAATTTTCGAGAAGATAATCGTTTGTGATTACGACAAACTATTTTCTTGTGACCAGACATTCGTTCTGCAGATGGTTGACAAAAGTAAATAGACACTTCGACGACTGTCCTCAAGAACAAATAGCAAAGCTCATCACTGGAGTGCCAGAATGTGTGTCGGCTTCACATACTGCAAAGGGGAAAGCAACACAACTGTAAATATACTGATTCAATAAATATGTTTTTATCTATTGACTTTTATTATCAAACAAAATTTTTTGGACAAACTGAAGGTGTCTATTTACTTCTGTCAACCCTCTGTACAATGTATATAATGATTTTAAAAAAATCTCGAAAATCTCAAAATAGTTGTTTTAGGTAACGTGGATAATATTAGGAGTGTTACAGTCACTAATTAATACAGTTTCGTTCTGTTTTACAGTATTACTAAAAAAATTCTACATCTTAAAAGTATATATTTTGAGAGGACTATATAAGGGGCGTTGCAAAAGGTCGTGTTGCGTTTATGGCAGGCTACAGTTTAAGGTTTTATCTATTCCGAAAATTCAGCTACTCCAATCCTTCCAATAGTAATTAGTAGTGTTAAAAATTAAATATGTTGCGAGAGAATCGACTAAATGTCACCCCCGAGTCACCACTCAGTGGAAGAAACAAAAGGGTTAGCAAGCAGCACCCCGACCATCATATCCAACAACGAAGACCTCCTCTCATATCGGCAGAATTTTCAGAGGAAATTAAAATTTAGCAAAATCTTGACTCCATAATACAAAACGTAACCGTCTTCATGTCAAGGTGACTTTGGAAAGTTACCACTCATTAACTAATAATGACTTTTTTCATTCTGTCTACATCAACTTATGCTCTGCGGCATTAAAGAAAATAAATTACCGCTGATGGTGCTCATTTTATTCTGACATGCCTCTATTTAATCCTTCTCACCTGCTGCTCCTGCTCTCTTCTCCTGAATGGAAATGGATTCTAAACTAAAATATAGTGATTTTTTTTAAAGGTCTTTCGCACCTAAACATTCAAGACAAAACACTACTAATTAAAATATGGGATTTTGCTTTCACAGCTCGAATTAAACTTTTGCACTCGGTTGTTTTTTTTTTTTTTTTGTGATTTAACAAGAAAAAATATTTTGGTTTAGTATCACAAATTCAAATTTTAGTAAAACACACACACACACACACACACACATATATACACATACACGAGTGTAACTGTGACTAATACAAGTAGATTTGTGCTGACTCAGAAAGGAAACACAAACTTAAGGTGTATCTTGCTCCTAAAGAATCATGCACTAGGACTGATAATAACGGTGTCTGTAATACTGACTAACGAAAATTGCAATAAATTGAATACGGATATTCTTTGGACAAGACTAACACAGAGCAATGTTGCTTTCAATAGTGATGAACCACGTACGAAATCCTCGTCAGTACTTTGACCCCTATTTGCTTGACAATTCTGCTGCGAGCTGCTCGTATCCTAAAATGGGCGTATGGGCGGAATGGTGCTCTATATGTAAAATGGCGTTTTAACTCTTCCTACTCCAACTTAAACTATGAATGCATCGAAAGTCTGAAAATCCCTACCTATTTTGCTGAAATAATGATACTTCTATTTTTTTTCTACAGGCCATAGATAATGATGGATGTACAGTTGCCCGCATATGTAATGTTCCTCGCCTCACAGGCGACTCCGTACATGTAGAACGACGCAGTTATATCAAGGTAAACCAACTGGGGAAGGTGCGATGTAGGGGTGGAGAACCGAGTCCAACAACATGTAACACAGACATATAAATCTAAAGGACAATTGAATGTGTAGTCACTGACATAGAGGTAATTATAATGTAATGTCTGTGTTCATAAAGATAAACAATTAGTATGATCGTGAACAGCAGTGAACTCCATGTAGTTTACTAGTTTTATAGAGTAATAAAGTTCCATTATGATTACTGCAAGTCTATATGAACAGCTACTACACGTTAGCAAATGTAACTCCTATTTTTAAGAAAGGCAATAAAGGCGCGACGGGAAATTATAGGCCAATCAGTTTAACGTCTGTTGTAGGTAAACTACTGGAATCGATAATTAGGGATCGTATAGTCGAACACTTAGAATCGCATAACTTTATTAGAAATACGCAGCACGGTTTTAGGCGAAACAAATCTTGCTTAACTAATCTTTTAGAATTTTTCCAAAGCGTGGTTGACGTTTACGATAGTCATTGGGCGGTAGATGTAGTGTATTTAGATTTTGAAAAAGCGTTTGACACCGTACCACACAAAAGACTCGTTGTAAAAAACTAAGGCTCATGGGATCAGGGATGTAGTAATAAATTGGATAGAAGAGTGGTTGCGAGGTAGAAAACAGAGGGAGGTCGTTGATGGAGCGGAGTCGTCTTGGGCTAATGTAGCGAGCGGCGTTCCTCAGAGTTTTGTACTGGCCCTTTGCTTTTTCTTATATATCATATATATTAACGATTTAGATGTTGGCCTAGTCAATACAGTCTCAAAGTTTGCGGATGACACGAAGTTGGGTGGTAGAGCGATAAATGACGAAGATAGAGGCAAAATCCAGGAAGATCTGAAAAAATTTGTTGATTGGTCGGTCACATGTCAAATGAGATTTAACGTCGATAAGTGCAAAATTTTACATATAGGTTCGCGTAACGGTAATTTTGCATATAATATGCCAGGGAAGGAGTTGGCAAGCGTAGATCAGGAAAAAGATTTAGAAGTTATAGTCATTGGTGATTTGAAAGTAGCGAAACAAAGTATAGCAGCAGTCAAATAAGGCGAACAAAGTGCTAAGTTTTATAGCTAGGAATTTTGAGTACAAATCGCGCGATATTATTGTTCTTCTTTATAAGTCATTAGTTAGACCCCATTTGGAGTACGCGATCCAATTTTGGAATCCATATATGCGCAAGGATATAGACATAATCGAACGAGTTCAAAGACGAGCAACTATGATGATTCCGTCGCTTAGGTCAAAGTCGTACGAGGATAGGCTTAAGGAATTAAAACTGACTACACTTGAGAGTAGGAGGCTAAGGGGTGATCTAATCCAGGTTTTTAAAATTATGAATGGGTTCGATAACGTAAATAGAGAGAGCTTTTACGAAATAGCACAATATAGTAGAACTAGAAATAACGGATGTAAGCTGACTAGGAGGAGGTTCGAGACAGCAGTTGCCAAAAACTTTTTTACGCATCGTCCAGTAAATAGTGAAATAGTTTGCCGGTAGAAGTAATTAGTAGCACGTCTCTGAATATGTTTAAAAATCGATTAGATGCATATGTTGATAGATTGAGTATAGTTTAAGGTAGTAAAATTAAGGTCTTTGTGGTTCGGAACCCACATAAAATTGTAGGTCCCCTCCACCACCACGGAGGACATGTGCAATACGCAAGTACAAACACGGTTAGTTAGACCAGCCACGAGTGGATCCTAGGGTCTTTGTTGGTCTGAAACATTATAACATAACATTATAACATTACAACTTTATATATACTAGTGAATGTCAAAATATATACGAGTATATATATATATAATCGTGTAGATTCTTAAGTTAGTAAAGGTTTATAGCTGCACACGGATTCTACAAACAGCTTTATTAGTAGTGTCACATAATGATTTAACATACGCGAGATTGGTGGGTGGGGAAGGGGACTGAGGGAGTGTGGAGGTTGGTTGTGTAATGTCTATTTTTGGTTCAAACTCACTAGTATATAAAAAAGTTGTATTGTGGTAGCTGTTCATATACAGGGTGTCCTGAATGTCTTGTTACACCTATGTAAATGTTACTCCAGGGTTCTATAACTATGGTAATGAAAGTATATAGTAGAAAACACTGACATTTTATTTTATACAACATTGTAGTTTATACATAGTTATACACAAGTTTATCATGTATCCAATGGATCTGTATGCAAACCATCGTTCTCACTGCACAGAATGGTTTTAAGCCAGGTTCGGTGTGCTATGCTCCTCAGCATTTTAGGTGTTAGAAGTTTAAAAGCATCCTTTACGGCTTCCTTTAGTCCGTCATTGGAATCATAACGTTTTTGAGAAACCTTTTCCTTTATAAATCCCCATAATGCATTGTCACAACTCGAGAGATCTGGGCTTCTCGGAGGCCATTTTAATGTTGCAGACCCAATCCATCGATCAGGAATCACCTCATTTAAATATTCACAAACCCTCAAGGAATAGTGGGGAGGTGCTCCATCCTGTTGGAACCAAACATCACTTAATATTCCGAGATTATACATAGGTGTAACAAGACTTTCAGGACACCCTGTAGACTTGCAGTAATCATAAGTCTAATAAACATGGAGTTCAACGCTGTTCATGATCATATTCATTGTTTATCTTTATGAACACAGACATTACATTATACAGTAATTACCTCTATGTCAATGTTATATGTTGTTGGACTAGGTTGTCCCCCCTACACCCCACCTTCCCCCAGTTGGGGTACCTTGACTATCACTGTGGCGTTGCCACATGTACGGAGTCGCCTGTGAGGCGAGAAACATTACATATACGGGCAATTGTACAAGAACGTGTGATGGTAGTATACCATATTCAAGTGCTACACGAGTTACACGAAGAGGATTATCGAAGACGAACCGTCGTGTGCATACAATCGATTGAAAAAATTCATACCGAAAATTTGTTAAACCACATTCTCTTGAGCGATGAGGCAACATTCAACACATGCGGAAAGGTTAATCGACGTAATTGCCATATCTGGGCTAGTGAAAAACCAACAGAGTTCTACGAATGGGAGAGAAATTATCCTGAAGTTAATGTCTGGTTGGGGTATGACAAGATCGATGATTTACGGACCTTTTTTCTTGCAGACGCTACACGGCTACAGTAACACGACCAATTTATCTTTACATGCTTCAGTAGTTTCTTGAACCCCAGATTCGTTCAGATGGCATTCTCGACGGTGTTGGCTTTCAACAAGATGGAGCCCCATGTCACTATGCAAACATCGTTCCGGCGTACCTTGATAAGCTCTTGCCAAATCGCTGGATTGAACGTGAAGGAAACATGCCCTGGGTAGCACGATCTTCGGATTTAACACTATTGGACTTGTTTGCGTGGGGCTTTATAAAGTCTGAGATTTACAAAAGAGTTACAGACCTGCAGGATCTGCGAACCCGCATTGTCGCGGCAGTCGCAAAAATAACATCAGAGATGTTTGAGAATGTGTTTCGCAATGCAGTGGAAAGATACGAGATTTGCAGAGACACTGATGGTGGCTCACATCGAATCTTAAACCTAAGCTTGATAAATAAGTATACATCTAATTATGTTACATTTTTATCCTAAAATACTATTATTTCAGCATAATAGATAAGGGCGTTTGGATCACCCTGCGTGTGTAATATAATAGTAATCCGAACCATATATATATATATATATATATATATTATAAGAAATAGCCCACAATACAAGATACACTTTTTCTTCATTGTTGTATTCCATCCTTACTGACATGGTGTTGACTGTGGCTAGGGCCTAGGGCCTTCCTGTTCTAGCCGAGGGTCATTCCTGGGCTTGTATAGTTGCTTTGAAAAGTATCGCATACACTGCAGTGATATCATTGGAATTTATATATTAAAAAATTATTTGTATCTACTGTATAAAATCCTTAAAGATTTTTCTCCCACCCCTATATATATATATATATTTCATTTGTTCGTTATTTCTCTTCCTCGTGTGCAGAACACTCCTCTATACTTACTTCGTTTCTATACATTAATATACTGCGTGGTCATTGCAGTTAAATGTACATATTAACGATTTGCGAGGGTGCCCTCTCAAAGGCATTGGTTTCTGCCCTATGTAGGAGAATTGCGACTTCTGACTGATCGAGGCCCGTAGTGTAGTGGTAGCATGTCTGACCGGCAATCGGAAGGTCCTGGGTTCGATTCCCGGGCGGTCACCTCATTTTTCATTTGTTCGTTATTTCTCTTCCTCGTGTGCAGAACACTCCTCTATACTTACTTCGTTTCTATACATTAATATACTGCGTGGTCATTGCAGTTAAATGTACATATTCACGATTTGCGAGGGTGCCCTCTCAAGGCATTGGTTTCTGCCCTATGTAGGAGAATTGCGACTTCTGACTGATCGAGGCCCGTAGTGTAGTGGTAGCATGTCTGACCGGCAATCGGAAGGTCCTGGGTTCGATTCCCGGGCGGTCACCTCATTTTTCATTCGTTCGTTATTTCTCTTCCTCGTGTGCAGAACACTCCTCTATACTTACTTCGTTTCTATACATTAATATACTGCGTGGTCATTGCAGTTAAATGTACATATTCACGATTTGCGAGGGTGCCCTCTCAAGGCATTGGTTTCTGCCCTATGTAGGAGAATTGCGACTTCTGACTGATCGAGGCCCGTAGTGTAGTGGTAGCATGTCTGACCGGCAATCGGAAGGTCCTGGGTTCGATTCCCGGGCGGTCACCTCATTTTTCATTTGTTCGTTATTTCTCTTCCTCGTGTGCAGAACACTCCTCTATACTTACTTCGTTTCTATACATTAATATACTGCGTGGTCATTGCAGTTAAATGTGTGTATATATATATATATATATATATATATATATATATATATATATATATAGGGGTGGGAGAAAAATCTTTAAGGATTTTATAGATACAAATAATTTTTTAATATATAAATTCCAATGATATCACTGCAGTGTATGCGATACTTTTCAAAGCAACTATACAAACCCAGGAATGACCCTCGGCTAGAACAGGAAGGCCCTAGGCCCTAGCCACAGTCAACACCATGTCAGTAAGGATGGAATACAACAATGAAGAAAAAGTGTATCTTGTATTGTGGGCTATTTCTTACAATAATTGTGAAGATGATTTATTTCAAGAAAAATACAATAAACCACCACCAAATGCAATCACTCTTCGATACTGGAAGCTCAAACTTTCGGGAACAGGGAGCCTGGTAAAAGATCGTCCAAGAAGCGGAAGGCCATTAACAGCGACAGGAGACAACAACAAAGAAAATGTCTTCGCCAGTTTTAAAGTCGATCCGACAACTTCAAAGAGAAAAGTCGCAGAGCAATTGGGTATTTCCAAATTTTCAGTAACAAAAATATTGAAACCACAGGGGTACCACGATTATAAACCCATTTACTCTCAGCTCATATACGACCATGATTCTGATGGACAGCTGCAGTTTGCTGAAACAATGAGACAGAAGTTTAACAATGATCCAGATTTTCTTCAAAAGATAAAATTTTCAGATGAATGTCTTCGGTTTAACGAGTAAAGGAAAACACAATGTTCACTACTGGGAGAAAAAAAAAAAAAAATACGATTGAGTACACCTGTTAAAACGGCTACACTAACAGTTTGGGCGTGCATTGGTTATTCAGGACTTATTTTCTTTGACATATCGAGAGATACGATGGATGGAAAACGCTGTTGCCACACACATTTTGCACAGTTTACTAATGGCGTTGGCAGGAATTAACTTTATCATCATGATGGAACGTCGACTCATTACTCTCCAGATTCCCGTCAGATTCTAGATACGAACCTTGGAGGAAGCTGGCTTGGGCGGCGAGGTTCAATCGAGTGGCTAGCCAGATCATTTGATTTAACCCCATGTGATTTCTGGCTTTGGGCTTATTTGCGTAACAAACTCTACTCCTGGTTTCATCTATCCAAATGTGAAGGCCCTTGGCCGCAGAAGAGATGAACAACTGAAAAGGATCCCACTCGATATGTTCAGAAGAACAATAGAGAGTTTCAGAGAGAGAATCCACAAATGTATCATAGCGATGGAGAACTCTTTGAAGATTATATTACAATTTAACAAAATATTTGTATGAATAAAATTCTTAGACATTTTGTTTGAATTGTTTCATCATTTGAACACTTATCTGTATAATGTTGTTAACTGAATAGTTGTATGTATAAAATCTGTAAAGACTTTTCTCCCACCCTGTATATAACCTTGGTTAACCTTGGTTTTGCTTCCGTCCGAATTGTTAATTCTGACGAAGGTCAAGCTTGCCACTTCACCTTAGACCTACAGTTTGACGCGGAATCCGAACCACGCCCCCTCACAGGCGGGCAGAAATTACAAAGTCCCCGCCCGGACTCGATCCCTCAACGTACCGATCAGAAGCAGCCCAGCGTCTTAACCACTAGGCTAACTAGGGTACCCATTTATCTACAAACCAATTTTTATTGTGTGAACAACTGGGTTATACATATATACTGTGTATACGTATATATATATAGCCTACACTCAAATGTAATGATGAGGTTCTTTAACTTTATTCGCATTCGGAGTGGACCTACAGCTTTACGCGAGATCCGAACCACCGGTCGCAACGTAATCTGGAAACAGAGTGCGGTCTCTCATCCAATAACTCTCGAAAGCCAATGTTGCTTAATATTGCTCATCGAAGGAAAGCGGTGTTACGACCAAAAAAAAAAAAAAAATAAATATATATATATATATATATATATATGCACAAATAAATAAATGCGCTTCACCAAGTACATTAACATGTATTTGATTATTTCCCTACATCATCAATCCATTTTTCCACCTTAATCGAAAGAAAATCCAAGGACAGCGTACACCAAATTTGGATGTGTGCTTTGAAGCAACACTTTAACTTCGCTCAATTCAGATCAATTTTATGATCTTTCCATTTACTTGTAATGGTTTCAGTAACTTTCAACGTCAGTAAAAATGGTTCGAATAGTTAGGCAACGATCAAACTAAACTCAAATTGCTATCATAAAATAGAGAGAAGTAAAAAATCTCTACAATATTGTCTTTACACTTTGTTAAATTTCTAATTTCTAATTTTTTTTTATAGTTATATCAAATATATATATATATATATATATTAGTGGTGGATCGGATATCCGCGTCATTTTTAACATCCGCATCCGCACTTCTGACAGCGGATGTTATGCGGATATTACCTCTAAGAAATTATGCAATTTACAATTAAATTAGCTTATAAAGTAGCTTATAAGGCCCAGTCATGCACATTTCATGTAAAGTATTAATTATTAATGAACAAACAAATATATAAACCTCAAAATATAAATACCATTAAATCAACAAACACTGCCTGTGCCGCTGTGCGTACTCGTACTCCACTGTGGCTAAAACTCTTGAGAAAGTTATTTTTTTATCATAATGAAAACATTAATATTAATTTTAATTTTTATGCATTGCCTGCCATAATATTAATATCACGAAATTTGAAAAAAATTATGTCATATATTCATAATTCTATATTATATTGATAGATTAACTAAATATCCGCATCTGCATCAGCGGATATTGAAATTAAAAATCCGCATCCGCAGATGTTGAAAAACGACATCCGGTCCAACACTATATATATATATATATATATATATATATATATATATATATATATATATATAATTAAAAACGAAGATTTTCTAATAAACGACTGCAAAAAAAACCACAATCTATCAAGTGAAAACAAAAAGTTTTGAAATTTTTTCCTAAAATTGTGAAAAACATTTTTGATTGGAGGAATTTTTCTCATAATTTTATCCCAAATTAGAAAAACAAAACAAAAATAGATTAAAAAATATGCTCCAATTTTGGGGTAATTTTTTTTTTTTTTTTAATCTAAGATCTAATCACTTATTTTATAAAAATTTTATTTTATTTTTAATTATAATTTTGATTAATTTTTTATATTTTACAAAACATGGGTAATGGGTGTATATATAATATGCCTAAATCCTCGAGTAGCACCAACAGTAAACCACGTTTCTTATCCATGAATTCCTGTTTTGAAATCAGTCGAACATTCTTGTAGGAGATACTTTTTTTTCAGGTCAGGTCAGGTCAGGTTAACATAACCTAATCTAACCTAAAACAAATCACTGGTTGTGTGAAAGCATGAGCATAAGGTAACATGAAGTAGTAGTAATTTGATATAGAGTTTTCTAGTTAAAATCCCAACGCGAGTGAAATTCGAATAAATAATCATTATATACGATAAAAAAGCGCATACTCTAAACTCTTTAATGGAATCCCTCCCTATCTTAACGCGAGCGTAAGTGATTAAAAATTTGAAAACAAAGACATCACATGTAGGAGCTAATGTAAGTTAATGACCACCGACGAAAATGTAGGAGAAATTTGGCGGTTTAGGTATATATATTATATATACACACACTATACAAGGTGTCCATAAAGTCACGCATCATAGAAACATAAGCAATGTCTACTTACTTATGTCTCTATCAGGCCAAATATGTTGAGGAACATTCAAAGAAACCTGCTTTTTCGTTTACATGATGTTTTGAGATTGGTGGTAATCATTTCGAACAAATAAATAAAACAAATGTATTTTCCTATGATGCGTGACTTTATGGACACCCTGTATATATATTCCTACATCGCCAAATTTCTCAATATATATATATATATATATATATATATATATATATATATATATCAGTTCAGCTTTGCAAACGATACTGTAATTCAGCTTTTCTTTTATTCTGGATAAGCCACTGAATTTTCAATGCCATAAAAGTGAAACTTTATGGACACCCTGTATATATATTCCTACATCGCCAAATTTCTGAATATATATATATATATATATATCAGTTCAGCTTTGCAAACGATACTGTAATTCAGCTTTTCTTTTATTCTGGATAAGCCACTGAATTTTCAATGCCATAAAAGTGAATTATTTCTTGCTTTTAATGGCCCGAATAAATTAGGAATTATTTATTGATATAAACGTCAGCATATTATATGATAAAAATCCTACTTGACATATACAGGGTGTACATAAAGTCAGGATCTATTTTTGTGAAGCACTTGGAAATTATATGGAATTCAATCATAAAATGATAAAGTGGTAACATTTATTAAATAATTAATTAAGAGTAGGATTCGACGTGACGCCCATCAGTATCCCTGCACAGCTCAAATCGTTCCGCAGCATTTCTAAACATATTCTGGAGCATTTGCGGGGTTATGTTATCTGCAGCAGTTCGTATACGTAAGTTTTCAAGACTCGTAATCTTCGTCTGATAGACGTGCGACTCGATAAAGCCCCATGCAAAGAAATCTAAAGGGGTTAAATCTGGTCATCTCGCTGGCCAAAGTCTGTTGCTTCCGCGTCCGATCCAGCGATTTGGAAAACGTCCATTTAGATAATCCTGAACAATTTTGGCATAGTGACAAGGAGCACCATCATGTTGATAGACGACGATACTAACAATCCTATCCCCGTCGTCTATCAACATGATGGTGCTCCTTGTCACTATGCCAAAATTGTTCAGGATTATCTAAATGGACGTTTTCCAAATCGCTGGATCGGACGCGGAAGCAACAAAAGACCTTGGCCAGCGAGATCACCAGATTTAACCCCTTTAGATTTCTTTGCATGGAGCTTTATCAAATCGCACGTCTATCAGACGAAGATTACGAGTCTTGAAAACTTACGTACAAGTATACGAACTGCTGCAGATAACATAACCCCGCAAATGCTCCAGAATGTGTTTAGAAATGCTGCGGAACGATTTGAGCTGTGCAGGGATACTGGTGGGCGTCACGTCGAATCCTACTCTTAATTATTTAATAAATGTTACCACTTTATCATTTTATGATTGAATTCCATATAATTTCCAAGTGCTTCACAAAAATAGATCCTGACTTTATGTACACCCTGTATATATAGATTACATACATATAACCTTTGGTTAGCTTCCGCCTGAATTGTTTATTCTGAGGAAGGTCGAGCTTTTCACTCCACTTTAAACCTACAGTTTAACGTGCAATCCGAACCACCCCCCACCAGCAGCAGCCCAGCGTCTTAACCACTAGGCCACCCAGGGTACCCATTTATCTACCAACCACTTTCTTTATTGTGTGGAAGGATGAACAGCTGGGTTTTGCTGCGCGCCGGCTGCCGTCACCGCGTCTCGAACCCCGGGGCCGATGAATTCGTAGTCAGCAACGCTAACACTACACCACGGAGGCGTATCGTATCATTATATACTGTACATAAAATAATAATAATAATATAATAATAAAAAAAAAAAATATAATATATATTATATATATAATATATATATATATATATATATATATATATATATATATATACAGTATATACAGGGGTTGGACAAAATAATATGAACACCTTGATAAATAGCGGTTTTTATTCTTAATATGGAATTGGTCCTCCTTTAGCGGCAATAACAGCTGCAATGCGTCGGGGAATTGATTCATACAGCTTTTGGACAGTGGCTAGAGGAATCCAGAGCCATTCTTCGAGCAAACCCTGCTCCAGTTCCTCCAAAGACGCCGGCGGTGGGAATCGGCTTCTGACCTGCTGCTGCAACTGACACCACAGATGCTCGATAATGTTAAGATCCGGGGATTGTGGAGGCCAATCCAAGCGTTCTACTTCACTAACATGCTCTTCAAACCAGTTTTTAACGACCCCAGCGGTGTGGATTGGTGCATTATCATCCTGGAAGACGGCGCCGCCATTGGGAAACAGCGTTTGGACCATGGGATGGACCTGGTCAGCCAATATTGACAGATAGACCTGGGCGTTAACCCTACCATGCAGTACTACAGCTGGGCCAAGAGTATTCCACGATATTGTTGGCCAAACCATCACAGATCCGCCTCCATGCTTAACGGTTGGGGTCAGGCAGTCGGGGTCATAAGCATGTTTAGGCTGTCTCCAGACGTAAACTCGACCGGAACATGGAAATAGCGTAAAGGAGGATTCGTCGGAGTAGACTACATTCTTCTACCGGTCCATTGACCAATTCTTATGGTCATTACACCATTTTCTGCGCCGCTCAATGTTGATGTGCGAAAGGAAGGGTTTGGCAATTGCAGCCCTCCCATGGTATCCAGCTCCATGGAGCTCGCGACGCGACGTACAGTTCTGGTCGATACCGGGCTTGCAAGATGCTGGTTAAGTTCTGCAGTCACTTTTGGAGCTGTGGTCTTATGGTTCTTTGTCACAATGCGCTTTAGCACCCGGCGGTCTCGATCACACAGCTTCTTCTTGCGTCCACTATTGCATTTGTCGGTGCTTATCTTTCCATGGTTTTGGTATGCAGACATGACCATAGAGACAGTTCCTCTGGATACATTGAACATCTGAGCGGTTTTCGTCACCGATGCACCAGCCATCCGCGCTCCGACAATTTGCCCTCTTTGGAAGTCTGACAGGTCTTTCATAACTGCTAATTCATAATTCACTCAGATCTGTAAAAACAACGTGAGGGTTATAACATGACGTATACACTCTCTGTTACGCATTTAAATAGGTTTGCCAGTCATTTGACCGTTTACTTTGTGTCTGAGCAGTCCGTAAAGATAACCGGTGAAATCGGCGGGTGTTCATATTACTTTGTCTAACCCCTGTATATATATATATATATATATATATATATATATATATATATATATATATATATATTCAGAGATTTCAATGTTCACCATTTGGCTTTCTTCCTATTTCGCTGACATCATTGGTGAACTAGCTTACAATAGGGTGCTTCTTGGTTATAGAGGTGTTTTTTTTTTTAATTTAAACCGTCCTACCCCACAAAAATTGTTCCATGTGATGAAAAAAAACGGTCTGTCAATTTTCTTTTAAATTGATTAATATTTAGAGGTCGCTCAAGAGCAGTGAAATTTTAGCTACTGCTTACCACATCATATGGCATAATTGGCATTGTCCCAATTCCAGCCGATTTCTTTGTCGTTCAATTTCATGTATCTCATCAGTTCACACGTTTTATTTTATTTTTTTTGTTTTCTGCGTTTAGTTTAGTCTTCTGTATATACTAAGGTGGAGTGGGTGGTAAAACCAATGGCGGACTAATGGCCTGATAGGCCTGGGCTGATTGATTCAAATGGACCTATAGTTACGTTTATTCATGTTCATTACATTACCTATATGATTCTGATCCCGAGTATGAAAACATCGGCCAGTATATTCAACAAAGAAAGTACATATTCTGTTTCAAGTTACAAATAACCTGATACAGTTCTTTGATACAGTTCCTATGTTCCTTAGTGAGCTCACGTTGTTTGGTGGGCCTATGTTCCTTGGTGGGCCTGGGGCTGCAGCCCCATCAGCTCTCCTGTCGAATCCGCCACTGGATAAAACCAAGGTTATTGAGCGACCTCTAAATCTTACTCGATTTGTAAAATATTTCACATACATTGTTTTTTCATCAAAATGAACGATTCTAGAGGGTAGGAGCATAGAATTTCCAACTTTAGCAAATAAGGAGCACCCTAAGCTTGCAACTTCTCCATCCTGAATGACTTAGAGCAAATTGTACAGCCCTCTACTTGTATCCCCGATCGCCTTGGAGACAGGCCCAACATTCTGGATTTATTTCACCTCTCACCCTTCTTACTCTGGTAAACGTTTTTCTCCGTTGGGCTCCTCTGACCACGATCTTATACCGGTTTCCTGTCCCATCACTCCAGTTCGGCCTTTGGATCCTGCCAAGAGGAAACGCCTTTGGTACTTTGGCGCCGATGATTGGAAGGCCTTTACGTAGTACTTCTCCGATTTCCTATAGAATGTTTACTGCTTCAGTGGCTGGGGTCTCTCCGAGTGCGCTGAGCGCATCATGGAGATGATTCTCTCAGGCATGGGAGGCGTACATTCCATATTCTGTTCCTACTACTAATGCAAAAAAAAGTTGATTTAAACTTTGCTTGTTCTTATGCTATGTCGCCAGGGCCGGTTTTAGGCGGGTGCGAGGGGTGGCGCATCGCACCCGGCCCCGCGCTTGGACCAGCCCCGCGCTTTAGCGGCAGCGGCAGTGATGCCAAAAATATCAAGACTGATGTTTTTGTAACTATCAATAATCACAATTACTTGTCATAGCTGCATTCAAACCTGATACGATACGCTTTTATTATTATTACTTTAATATATTAATATATTATTATTATTTCTAATAAAAATGGTCCAATGAGTAGGTTGGTAGTTGATTTAACAATTATTAAACTCCTTTTATAACAATGACTGGATGGATGAAACCAATCGGTTACTGACCAGAGTTAATCTCCACACTAGTATTTATATACTGTGTGGTGAAGCGTACTAGGTAGTATTGATACAATGACACTGCCGATCAACTAACTAACCAACCAACAAAGAGCTAGAAAAAAAGAAAAAGGCGGCAAGATTAGCAGCATGGGAGGCTGAGGGCTTTAAACGCCAATGGGAAAAACAACTAGTGAGTCTATAACTGATAGAAACCAGCTTTAAAAGTGCGCTCACCTAAATTCAACAAATAGAAGGACTCCTCCTAAACAAAATTAAACCTAATTGAATAAATCACGACTTATTTAAGAATAATCGACTTGGTAAGCTAACCATTGTATTTCTAAGCCCCAGTTTAGTGATAGCAGTTTGAATTAGATCAAGTTAGATTAGAGTGACCCAGGGGTTCCCAAACTTCTGAGCTTGTCGACCCCTTGATGAGCTTATAAAGTTATCATCGACCCCTAACCCAAATTCTCAAGATTTAAAATAATTTTAAATGAAATGAAGTCAAGAAACATCAAAATATAATCAATATTTATTAATCATTGAAGTTATACAATTACCATTATTAGTAATTAAGTGAAAATTAGTAAGTGCTAAATACCTTTACAATCGAGTCTTCTCTAATGAGATGGATGGGCCTGAATCCGCCTGATGGGCATTAACAAGGGCATGAACATTAATTAGGCTGTAGGTTTGAGCCTTAAGTCATGCGCTCATCGATGTTAAGCCTAGAAATTAAACCTAGACCCCTAGAACTTTATCGACCCCCTATCGGCCCCCATATATCTTTATCGACCCCCCGCACAATCCCATCGACCCCAGGGGGTCGATATTAACCACTTGGGAACCCCTGGATTAGACCTACATTGTTGTCTAAGACATAACATTAATTTATAGTTTAACAAAAGCTATGGTAAATTGTTTCAATATATTATGACTAAAAGAATTGAATTTTATGATATTTTATATTATGAGAATTTTATGTTTATTTTATGATTAGTTACCTTTGTGCAATGAAATTAATTATTGATTGATAAAATAAATAGCTAAAATAGACTCGATTATCTTATTTTTTATTTATTTTTATTGAAACTGAACGGGAATATAAGTAAATACGTGTTATTAACAATTTAAAAAACCCTGCCAAATATTAATCGCCAGCCCCGCACAGTATTTTGCACCCGGCCTTGCTATCCGCAACAGAAACGAGGCATTCAGAAGGTACCTTCGCCATCTAACTCCTGACTCTCAATTAGCTTATATTTCTGCCCAGAATCGTGCAAATCCTGTTCTCAGACTCGCCAAAAATTCCTTCATCAGACAAAAATGTAAAAACCTATCCAATTCTAATTCTTCTCGCTCTTTCTGGCATCTACAGTAGATGAGAACCTCTCAAACAACTTTACTTCTTACCCTCCTATTTTCCATTCCATTGCCGTCTCTTCTCCCGATAAAGCTGAACTCTTCGCTCAGACTTTCGTCTCCAACTCAACCCTGGACGATTTTGGTGCTGTTCCTCCATCTACTCCTCCCTGACTTAATTATGTCTGAAATTAGAATCTCTTCCAAAGATGTTTCTTCTGCCCTATCTGGGCTCAACTCTACAAAAGCGTACCGATCCTCATGGTGTCCTTCCCGTTGTTCTCAAGAACGTGCTTCTGTGCTGACACCCTACCTAGGCAAACTCTTTCGTATTTGTCTTTCATCTGGTACTTTCCCTTTCTGCTGGAAGTTTGCTTTCAATCAGCCTGTACCAAAGAAGGGAAACCGCTCTGAACCCTCCAACTATCGTTTCAAAAGCTCAGTTTCTTCATCTGTCTACTAGTCACAATCTTCCACATGACTATCCCCTTACCTTCAACAATGTACAACTCAATCCTTCCTTTTCTCAACGTTCTTGGCGTTTCCTTTTCTGGTGATCTTTCCTAGAAAGATCACATATACTCTCTTTCTAAAACAGCTTCTAAGAAGTTAGAGGTGTTGTACCGGCTCCGCAGTTTCTTCACCCCTACTCAGTTGCTGTCTCTGTACAGGGGTCTTGTCGGCCCCTGTATAGAGTACACTTCTCATGTGTGGGGTGGCTCAACACACACACAGCTCTACTTGACCGGATGGAATCAAAGACGCTTCGTCTCATCAACCCACCGTCTCTCACTGACTGTGTTCAATCTCCCTCTCTTCGGCGCAATGTTGCTTCACTCTCTCTTTACTATCGCTATTATAACAGACACTAACTTTACTGAACTTTGTAACAGCATATCTCCTCCTCTAAGAAAAGCACGCAGTACCCAACTTTCGACACATTCTCATTCGTTTTCTGTCCAACACCATAATGCAAGGGTTAATCGGTATTTTCAGTCTTTCATCTACTCAACTGGTCAACTCTGGAACAACCTTCCTCAATCCATCTTTCCCCCTATGACTTCCAATGTTTTTCAATCTTTAAACGCAGATTGTCCAAGCATCTTTAAAATATTGGAACTTGATTTTGGCTCTTTTTTTGCTACAGGGATGGGAGGCATTTTTGCGGGCATTCGCCTTTTGCCCTCTCCTTCCTGCATAGAAAAAAATATATATACCCATATATTAAAAGTTTCTTTCTATTGCTCGAAACAGATAAGGAACTTGCAAGAATTTATACAGTGCCTGTCTATCCTTTAATACTGGTCTCAGCATGTGCTTATAATTTTAATGCTGTATTCGGACAATTAAATTATATATGAGAGAGAGAGAGAGAGAGAGAGAGAGAGAGAGAGAGAGAGAGAGAGAGAGAGAGAGAGAGAGAGAGAGAGAGAGAGAATTTGTAGCAGAATTAACTTATTTATAATACCGTAACAGCTAAATCAAAAATGTCCCTGAAACGTCATCATCGATAGTAATTTACGAAGTTTTTATAATGCATAAAATATATTCGTATCGCAATTATTATTATTATTATTATGGTCTGTAATTATATTTGACGGAAGCAAAGTCTCGTAATTCGTTGATGGAAGAAAAATTATAAGGGAAGGTAGTTTATTAAAGGCAATTTAGATGTTTTCCACTCAGACATTGCACGAATTTCATCGTGTTCATTTGCTTGCAATATTTTCACTCTTGTCACGCTTAGCCTTTATAACCCGATTAATGAGTGATCTTCCTCTTAACCTTGCGCTTTGTTCGATTACACTCATCGTTTTTGTGGACTGAACATGCTCAAGGGGATTGTTTGAATATCTTTAGTCTATCGATTTCGCTGTCTATCCATACTTTACGAAAGGAAAAATTATTAACAACAACAACAACAAATAGAAAGAAACCCACTTAACAAAGATCTGACTATTTATATTAACCATGCGAAGACGCAACAAAAGTTAACTTCCTAAACAGACACGCAAACAATTATTACCGTACACACAAGTCTTAAACCCGTGATCTATCCATATACATATATTTACAATATAGATACGATCCAATGAGGTTTCTGGATGACAATGTCGTCCAAGTTTTGCCGAAGTCCATCCAATATTTTCTTTAGATTTGAAACAGATTTGGAAGTAGGCCTTGTTTACCGCATTCGAGATCGAGATGCCCCCAGACGTACCCAACATCATTCTTATTTGGATTTCTCGGAGCCCAAGGACGTGATTCTAAACTTCTATACAATACAATCCATTTAACGTATATTGATGAAACGGAAACTCGTTTGACAGAAGAGGCGAGTTCCAAAATTCAGGTTTGTAAATCCTTTCCTTGGGCCAGTCGAATCCTCGAACCGAACGTCGTCGATGAACAACGGGTGCATTTTATCCAAGTTTATGGAAATGCTTTTGAGCTGTGTGTGGTGACAACTTTACAGTAGTGGCGACGAGACAAGCCTTGCGAGTGGATTGCACTTCATCTGACAAACGGACACTGTTGGTCCATTCTGTACTGGTTTGACAGTTTTCCTGGCGTTGAAAGGCTTTCTTCTTTGCCTCACGAAACCATGCGGTTATATTAGGAATCGAAAGAAATCCGAGGGATCTTTAAAACTATTTCCCCCCCAGCTTCAGAGAGGGGGGGGACATAGTTTAAAAGGTTTTACTTATCTTATTTACATAATAGAATTGTTAAGATATGTATATAAGATACACATCTTGAAAATTCTATTATATTCTATCATATTTCCGGTTTATAGAGAACCATTATTTGCATAGGATAAAATTTGAATGCCTGGTTAGGGCGTACAGTTGACCTAATCGGGCATTCAAATTTTAGGATCACCTGAAGGTCAGGGCCCCAGCCTTCATTAGTTAGCCTTATAAGGATAACTAACGAAAATATCACGACTTAACCTAGCCCATCGTCAAGGACGTACAGTTGACCTAACGATTGGTTAGGTTAAGTCGTGATATTTTCGTTAGTTAGCCTTAAGTTATAAGACTAACTAACGAAGACTGGGGTCCCTGATCTTCAGGTGATCAAATTTTATACTATGTAAATAATGGTTCTCTATTTATTATATGTTTGCAATAAATAATAAATTTGTTGTTATTGTTTTCTTATCTTATTTTGGTTAATTTGCAGAGTTTAAACTTTGGGGGGGGGGGGGAAATAGTTTAAAAGATCAATCTGAGCATTTGAGCAATCCGTCTGTCATTGTGACTACGGTCGAATTGTCAAATCTCTCGACCACGAGTAAAAGTGATATGTCACGAGCACCAACAGTCCGAACCATCTGTTTAGCTATGTAAGCTTTGTGGCGTTCTGATTAAACGCCATATACCTTGGTTGTAAGGTTTCGCACGTAATTCATGTAACAATATTTTTTTGTGGGTACACTTTATTTCTTCAGGATGGTACTGGATCTGGATCTGGATCTCTCTCTCTCTCTCTCTCTCTCTCTCTCTCTCTTCTCTCTCTATATATATATATATATATATATATATATATAATGGAAACACTCGCATTTTCGGTGCTGCATATTCTGCCATCATTAATGGTGTCATATACTTTACTAAATCGATATGCGAATGCACACTATACTACTATAATGTGTTGAGACTATATTTCTTATTCTCGCAGAATAAATAAAAAAAAGGACGCTTGGAAAAGGTGTCACTGACTGTGAAAGAAGCGTGATAGTAGGAGCCCGTTCTGTTGGTGTCTCAGTGGCAAAAGACCCTGAATTACCCATATATCACGAGGAACAGTCCACATGGTTAAGATACATGAAAGGAAATGAAAAAATTACATCGCATAAGCGCAACAGTGTTCCTATTATTCCGTCCAACCCCAACTTCTTTTGAGCTTTTGCAATGGTTGATATTATGAGGGGGCTTCACTACAGTTCCTCCAACATCGCTTTGACTGATATTGGTTGTTGCAGACTATTTTTAAGTTCTGAACACAGTTTTGATGAGGCAGTTTTGATTCGCGCTTCATAGCTCGAAAAATAAGGTGGTTCTGTCACATTCTGTCAGTGCTATTTTACCCTCACTATTACTTATTTGATGCATTTTTTCATTTCCTTCCACGCATTCATAACCCTTGCGACTGTTCCTCGAGATACATGGGCAATTTTGGAGACTTTTGTCACCGAGACACCAGCCAGAAAGGCTTCCACTATCATGCCCCGTTCACAGTCAGTAACATCTTTTCCAAGTGCTATGTTTTACTTATTGTACAAGAACAGGCAAAATCAGTATCAGGATATACCGTAAAAGTAGTAGATTATTTTAGTGCAATATGCATTCATATATCGATTTACTAAAATATATGACGCCAAGAATGACAGCAGAAAATACGAGTGTTTCCATTATTCCGTCAACCTCATCAGAGTAAAAATTTTAAAAAAGAGGTCAGAAACTAGCGAAGGAGTAATTTTAAATAATGGGTCAAAACACTCAAAATTTTCGAGTAACTCCTTATTTCTCATCAATATTTCATCTAAAAATGGTAGTCAACAAAGAGAGAAAGTCTCTTATTTATTTAAAGATAGTATCATGCACAATAATGGATCAATAAATGAAGTGAACTCCAGAACTTTCCCCATTATGTAACCATCATAAATCTTGCATATTTTGTAAGAAGAGTTACAGTGACCTCCTTACAGTAGAATCTGAAGCTACAGAGAGGGTTGAAAAAAGTAGATACCATTGGTTTTTCCATAGTTTTTTCCACAGTTTTTATCAATATATTTAGAATCGTATTGCGCTCCTCTTTGCATTAAGTAAAGCTAACACACGTTCTAGCATTCCATTCCGTTCTAGCTTTACCATTTGTTCTCGAGGACAATCATTGTGGTGTCTATTTACTTTTGTCAACCTTCTGTACATATACACGTACGTTTCACCCATTTATTCCCACAGTGGGAGAGTTTAGCTCTTGAAGGACGACTGCTATCAAATGTTAAGGTTTTGTACAAACACATTTATAACAACCGCACAAAAAATTTCATCCATATGCAAGATCATGCATAACTCATAAATAATAATCGGTCGTAATGAGTAAAGGCTGGCACAGCGCTCAGGTCAATTAATGCAAACCAGTGCGCTAACTGGTCGAAACCCCGACTTCAGTGTCTTCACTTCGTTTACAGGGAAATGGTGTTACTCACTGAGTTACGAGCGCTGGCTACAACCCCTAAACTCCTATACTAAGATCCTCCGGAAAGTAACCACCAGTACAAACTAATCTATTTATATTAATATGCTTTAAGAACACATTGTTTTAAGAATTTTTTTAAAACAAAGACTGAAAATGCTGTTTTGGAAAAATGTACCATCGGTTTCAATAGTCGATCGGGATACACAAGGCCACACCTACGTTATGGAAACAAACTCGCCTAAAAATATATACTTTCAAAACACGCCCAAAATTACTACACTAATTACTGCCCTTAGGCAGTACTTCTTTGATTTCCCACGGAATGATTAGGGGCCTCTACGGGTGCTCTTGAGCGCACCATGGAGGTGATTCCCTCGAGCAAGGAGGCGTACATTCCAATTCTATTCCTACTACTAAAGCCAAACGAAAACCATTGGCTTAACTTTGCTTGCTGTAATGTTATCTACAACAGCGAGGAGGCTTTCAGAAGGTATCATCGCCGTCTAACTCCCGACTCTCAATTACCTTACATTTCTGGCCGGAATCGTGCAAAATCTGTTCTTCGACTCGCCAAAAATTCCTTCATCAGAAAAAAAGAAAACCTGTCTAGTTCTAATTCTTCTCGCTCTTTCTGGAACCTAGTTAACACCTCAAACAACTTTACTACTACTACTACTTTCTCTCCTCTCTTTCATTTCGACGGCTCAGTTGCCGTCTCTTCTCCTGATAAAGCTGAACTCTTCGCTCAGACTTTCGTCTCTAACTGAACCCTGGACGATTCCGATGATTCAGATCGTCAGTATGGTTCCGCAAGGAACACTCGACTGGTGATCTTCTTGCATATCTCTGACTTTTGGTCATCCTCCTTTCAGGATTTCGGTGAAACCTTTGCTATTGCGCTAAAAATATCAAAAGTTTTTGAGAGTCTGGCACAAATCCTTAATTTAATTTCCAAATTGCCCTCTTTTGGTTTCTCTCCTCCAACCTGTGCCTTCATCTCTAATTTCCTTTCTGGCCAATAGCTGCGGTTGTAGATGGCCAGTGTTCTTCTCCTAAAGCTATTAACAGTGGTATTCCTCAGGGTTCTGTCCTGTCACCCATTCTTTTCCTTTTATTTATCAATGATCTATGAAGTCGCACTTCCTGTCCTATTCACTTCTATGCCGATGATTCCACTATTCACTTCTCTACCCAATTCACAAAGCGTTCTTCTTAACAATCACTCCATGATTCGCGTAGGACGGCTATGGTGTACCTGACCTTTGATCTTTCTACGATCTCTGATTGGAGCAGAGAAAACCTTGTGGCCTTCAATGCTTCAAAACTCAGTGTCTTCATCTGCCTACTCGTCACAATCTTCCACACGACTATCCCCTTACCTTCAACAATACACAACTCAATCCTTCCTCTTCTCTTAACATTCTTAGTGTTTCTTTTTCTCGTGATCTTTCCTGGAAAGATCACATATACACTCTGTCTAAAAGGTTAGGTGTGTTGTTCCGGCTCCGCAGTTTCTTCACCCTTACTCAGTTGCTGTCTCTGTACAGGGGTCTTGTCTGTCCCTGTATGGATTACGCTTCTCATGTGTGGGGTGGCTCAACCCACACAGCTCTACCTGACTGGATGGAATCAAAGGTTTCTCGTCTCATCAATTCCCCGCCTCTTACTGACTGTCTTCAGTCTCTCTCTCTCTTCGCCGCAATGTTGCCTCAGTCTCTCTTCACTATCGCTATTATAACGAACACTGCTCTACTACTGAACTCTCTAACTGCATTTCTCCTCCTTTCAACTGCTTTTAATGTATCATTGCGATGAAGCAAAATGAAAAATAACGAGACAAAACCACAAAAGAAAAAAGATGGAAAAAAAAAAATGCACGCAGTTTATTACACGACAAAATTTTGACTTTATTACACATCATTTGATTGGCACCCTTCCGGTTAAGCATTTTACAGAACGCCACAGTGTGCTATTTTTAATATTTTCATACACATTTGCGTGTGTGTGTGTGTGTGTGTGTGTAAGGAAACCTTAAAGGCACAAGAATTAAAGCGGTAGGACGAGTAGAATTCAGTTGCTGTGAAAACTCAGTCTATAATATGATACCATCTAATCTAATCGAGTGTTGGTTCTGTTATTTGTGCACTGTGAATGTAAATAGTGGTCAATACAAGAGGCCAAAAGAATGTTGAAACAGTCCCATTTACTCTCTAGGAAGTAACCTTTAACTGACATTTAGTTAGAAATACAAATAAAAATTCAACAACTTTATTTACAATTATATTATTAATCATTATGTCAAAAGACGCAGGACGGAATTTTTTTTATATTTAAGTGTATATTATTATATATAAGTCCCCAAGTAGCGCCAATAGTAAGCCACCTTACCAATTAGGTCAAACTTTGTAAATAAGTCGGAATTCATTGTACGACCTACATTTTTGAGGTTAGGTTACGAGAGATTAAGGTTAAGTTAAAAACAAATGAGAGTATGTCAAGTCTGAGGAAACAAAGGACGACTTATTTGACCGAGTTTTTAATTGAAATCATAACGCGGATGAAATTCGAAAAATAATAATAATTGTATACGGTAAAAAAAAAATTCTCTAAACTTTCTTGTAGAACTCCACCGCCCCCAATATGTTAACACTGGCGAAAGTGATTAAAAATTTGAAAATGTATAACCCGTTCGACCTACTGAGAAAAAAAATGGGCACGGACGAAATTTACGCAAATGTTTAACCAACCTGGCATTTATGACTATATATATAATGACGGTATACTATATAATGTTCCTTCCGTAAGAAATGTAATTTCTCGATGAAAAACCAATCCAAACCTAATTTCAGCGGTTCCTTCCCCATGTCAAAACTTGTTAGGTAAACAAATCATAAATAACTGTATAATTACAATCACCAACCACCAACAGATTCCATGGTTTCATATTTGCATTAAAATCTTTTAGCTTTTAACGTTTTACGATAGATTCTTTTATGGAAAATTCACACACACACACACACACACACACATATATATATATATGTTTGTCATTTACCATTACTTATTCGGACTACAGTGGATTTAATTATCCCAAAAGAGTTCCTTCATCCATGCACGGTTTATATTATATATATATTTATTAACTCCTGAATCCTCTGCTATCCGGCATCATTCAGAGACCCATGACCACCCGTGCCCCCAGGACGCCTTCACGATTCTGTCGTCTGCTTTTAATTCTCTTGACCACAAAATTTAAGAATCCCTATTTATCAAGAAGTTAAATCCAGAATTAAACGATAGCCTTTCCTCGATAAAATTACTTGCTTCCTAATCAACCAACTAACACCTTTTCAATACAACGCAGTAACTTAGGTTCTTTCTCCTTTCCTTTTTTCTCTCCAGTTCTTATTTGTAATTCTTACTATCCAGGTTAGTCCTTTTTTTTTAATTTTTTAATTTTTTTTAAATTTCAAAATTTTATTTTTTTGTTTTATTTTTTAATGGGTTTAATTTTTGTTTTATTCTTACTGTTCCCGATAATTTTTTTAAGCTATTTTTAGCTATTTACTTATTGTATTAGGTTTTATTATGTATAGTATATTTTTGTGACATTTGTATTTACTTTAGTTATATTTATGATTGTCTTTAGATGCTTTCATGTAGTCACTGAAGATGGCCCCAGAGTGGACCGAAACGTTTGGCCAATAAATGTTGAGAGTCTTATCTCTTGTCTTTATATTCCTATTGAGGATAAGGTTCCCGAAGAACACTTCTATCGTAATTATGATATATATATATATATATATATATATATATATATATATACATACATATATATATATACATACATATATATATACATATATATATATATATATATATATATATATATATATATATATATATATAAAAGACCTAAGAAACACGAAGGGAGTTGCAATGGACATCTTCAAAAGAAGATTAGACGCCTTGCTCAGAACAATCCCCGATGAACCGGGCGTACCTGGCTATGTGAAGTGGAGAGCACAATAAACCAATTCGCTACTTCACCAGGCCAACTTGAGAGGAGAGGCGACAAGCTTGACCTTCGTGACATGAGGAATCATCGCGCGGTACCTTGGTAAGGTAAGGTATATAAGTTATCTGAGATAGTTGGAAAATAATTTCAGTATAACCCACTTTACATCCTCGTTATCAGAATCTCGTGGATAGGCCTATCAGACACTATATAATAATAATAACAACAACAATAAATAGAGTCAGAAACTGGCACACATCTCGGGTGCAAGAAAATGATAGCTTAGCTACTTCCTAGCAGATCAGGTCGCTTTGGAATGACTGTCGCAAGACAAGATCATGTTATTCAAAGCTGTAAGCGCGTCTAGTGTAATAAGGCTTTAGGAACACGACTCTCAGAAAAGTTGCTATCAGAAACCAGAATATTAATGACGTGAATAAGGAGAGAGACACTTCACTAAGCAAAGGAACATCAAAATTGACCATAAATGGAAAAATGTTCTGTGGAGTGATGGGACCAAAAACATTTTTTTTTTTTAATGACAGGAGTAGGTTTGCGAAATGACATAGCCACGGAAAGTTTCACTAAGTGTATCATTAAAGTTGTGAAACATGGTAATGATTCTCTTATCGTGTGAGGTTGTACCAGTTCTGATGGAATGAGTGATCTCGTAAAAATCGATATGAACAAGAAGCATTACCGAGCAGTGCAGAGTGGAGTTCGTTAGTCTAATTGGGAGAGTATTAATCTTCCAGCGGGAAACGGCTCAAAACATGCTGCAATATTCAACGAGACACTCAAAGGAAGACAATAGTAGATTGGGAGGGTCCGAGTGCTGAAGTTTCTATTCAGAAGTATTGTTCTAAACTCCAATGAGAATTTGTGGGAATAAATGAATGAATTTACTAAATGAATTTCGTAAGCAAATTCCGAAGGAAAGGCTACTATAAGTTGTGGTCGATTCGATGACAGAGATACGAAGCCATCAATCCGGGCTGGAGGCAGTCACACTTAGTAAATATCAGATACTGGAGTGTCTTTGTAAATTTTTAATCATTTATTCTATAAAATAAGTTATGTATCAAACTTGCGGTGCATCTTGCTCTTGAAGAATCATGAACCAGAACTGATAACTGGGATGTCTGCGATACAGACTAACGAAAGTTGCAATAAATTGAATACGGCTATGGATGTCCTTTTGACTAACCTAACACAGAACATTGATGCTTTCAGTGGTGATGAACCACGTACGAAAGCCTCGTCAATACTGTGACCCCTTAATTTCTTGGTAGTGCTGCTGCGTGCTGCTCGTACCCTGAAATGGGTGGAATGGTGCAACTCTTCATACTTCCACTTAAACTATGAATGCATCGATGAATAATACATATTGTGTGTGTGTGTGTGTGTGTGTGTGTGTAATTAAAAATCAATAAGGAATAAAGAATTACAGAGAAATTAAATTTACGAATGGCCGACATGATGTTTATTAATGACTATTCATATTTGATATCCAAACATCATTTGGCAAATAGTTTAAGCTTCTGTCAACATCTACCTCTGTCTCTGCACCCGAGAAATTCTAATTTAAGCGAAGTATTTGTTTGGATTTTAGATTTTAAAAAATTACTATGTTCAAAATTATGAAGCAGAGTTTTTGTTAAAATTGGGACTTTTCCGGAAATTTGGAGTATTTCCTATTTTTTTTTAAAATAAGATATTTAATGTAGATTTTTACGCTGATTTAAAAGTTACATGGTGTACTAGTTTACCTATAGTTACTGTAGAAAAATCTTTTGCACATTGGCCACAACACAGTTGTAAACTTCAACAACTACTTAAGAGAGGTACGTAACATAACTTAACCTAACCGAACCTAACACAAGGTGTTGAATCTACGTGGAATAAGGCCAAACGAAGGAATAAGAGACAGTCAGGGGCTCACCGGCAAATGATTGATACCTACTTGTGCGAATTCATGTGGCGACAGAAAAATAACGGCCGAAATCTATTCACACAAATACTTAGTGACATAGCCAATATTACTAAAGAATACAATAACTCTTGTATTAGTTTTCAGTTGTATTGTTAGTTTTTGACCTAATACAAAATTACAATAACAAACATAACTTTTGAACCGCTCATTTCTCCAAAACACGACTTACATTTTTTAAATCGGCGTAAAACTCTACATTAAATATCTTATTTTCAACAAAATCGGAAACAGTCCAAATTTCAGAAAAGCTCCTTACAATTAAAGTAAATATGATAAATAAATTTTATTTAATAAATAGAGTAATTTTACTTAAATTAAACAAACAAATAATATTTACTTGGAATTAGGATTGACTTTATGTGGCAAATTTGAAAATGATTAATTCAAATATAATCTTTGCGTGTATTTAATCTAAATCAAATTTATTTTAAACTAACATTATTTATATACACTGAGCGGCAGAAAAATCGGGCCACTTGGAATATTCGAAAAGCAAAAAAGTGGGCAAGCTTCTGTTTATAAAAGTTTTAAAATTTGAAAATTTAGTCTATGAGGACATTACAAAATCTTCAAACACCTGCTTAATACAATTTATTATCAAAAAATACTGTACAAAAAAATGTAACTAAAAAAAACAGATTTCGACAAAAAAAAAAAAAAGTGATCCAGGGTTAATAAGAGGTGTTCTCTCTCCTACCTTGAATGACTGCAGCCATTCGTCGATTCATCCTATGAATGAGATCGGCGATCACATCCTGTGATATTCCCTCCCACTCTTCAGTTAAAGCTGCTTGTAGCTCCTGTACAGTGTTAGGGGCTACTAGACGAGCCCTAAGACGCCGTTCCATCGTGTCCCAGAGATGTTCTATGGGGTTCCGGTCCGGACTTCGGGAAGGCCACTCGATTCGACGAATTCCAGCTTCGACAAGGAAATCGCTAACGGCTCTTGCCGCATGGGGTCTAGTGTTATCGTGCTGTAGAAGGAAGTCTTCGCCAACGAAAGGAGCAAAAGGGACCACATGCTCCAGCAAGATCTCTTCCACGTATCTTGCGGACGTCAATGACCCACCACCAACAACGACGAGCTCTGTGACCGAGTTTGAAATGATATCACCACAGACCATGACTGAGCATCCTTCAAAAGCAACCCTCTCCGTAAAAGTGCATGGGCGAATCTTTCTCCTGTTCTTCTCCACACTCTTTCCCGTCCATCAGATTTTCGAAGATTAAATCTTGATTCGTCGGTGAACAATACTCGTCCCCATTGGACCATAGTCCAATTGATATCACTAGGCAACAAAGATTTTGTTACAGAAGAACAAATAGGTGCTCCTAGCTAATTTCGGTATGCTGATTTCAAATCTATAATTAGATTTTTTCTATCACGTCTAGATTTTGTGTAAAATGCAAATCACTTTTAGTAAAATTTTCTACCACGTCCAGATTTTGGTTTTAATCGGCTTAATGCCAGTAATATGAAACTTGCTTTTCAAGGTTAAAGCAATTTTTTTTGCCAACTATATACAAATTCGAACAATTTTGATAAATAAAATTTATCCCGAGTTGGCAACACTGAGTCAAGAGCATAGTAACGGGCAACGGCCCAACGGTCAGTCGCTACGTGACAGTCAAGCAGAACGGTTGTTGAAGCTCTCTGCTGATGAGCAAGTGACAGGTTGTGGTGACTTGTGTGTTTTTATAGCATTTGTTTTGTACTACGGTGTGTATTTCTTTTTATTTTGCACATCGTAATAATTACTTTCTACGTTTTTTCAGATATTGTATGGTAATTCAAAATGGCATCAAATAGACGTGCTTGTGTAAATCACCCAGACAACTTCTGCTTTGTCTGTGGACAATATACACCTAAGCCACAACGTAGAAACATAACAACAAAGATTAAACTTGTCTACAAGTGTTATTTTGACTGTAAGTTAGGAGACCAACAGAGGGACTGGGCACCACATATTTGCTGTGCACAGTGCAATGCAATGTTAATAGCTTGGATGAATGGTAAAAGAAAAGCTATGCCGTTCTCAGTCCCCATGGTTTGGCGTGAGCCGAAAAATCACTTCAATGATTGTTATTTTTGTTTGACAAAGATTGCTGGTTTCACAAAGAAAAACAAATCAAAGATCACGTACCCAAACTGCGAATCAGCAATGAAACCAGTACCACATGATGAAACAAATCCACCACCAGTTCCACCAGCAACGATAACAGACAGCAGTTCATCTGAAGATTCTGCTAGTGATATAGAAACAGGGAAAGATGGCATATATGTTCCAGATGCAAATATTTCCCCACATTTGTTAAGTCAAGCGGAGTTAAATGACTTAGTGCGCGACTTGGAATTACCAAAAGAAAAGGTAGAGTTGCTTGGTTCAAGACTTCAAGAATTTAATCTTCTCCAACCAAACACCAAAGTTTCCCATTTCCGCCATCGCCATTTGCAGTTTTCATCATTTTACTTACAGGAAGAAAACGTTTGTTTCTGCCACGATATCAGTGGTCTGATGCAAGGGATTGGCTGTCGCTATGATCCAAAAGAATGGAGACTGTTCATTGACTCTAGTAAAGCTAGCCTTAAAGCTGTATTACTGCACAACGGCAATGAAAAACCTTCAATACCTGTAGCACATGCCACTGGCCTTAATGAGACTTATGAATCGATGAAACTGCTGCTAAGACTCATCAAATATAAGGACCACACATGGAATATTTGTGGCGACCTTAAAGTTGTATCATTACTTCTTGGGTTACAGTTGGGCTACACAAAGCATATGTGCTTTTTGTGTCTATGGAACAGCAGAGATGACAAGAACCACTACAAAAAACATGATTGGCCATCTAGAACTGAACATCATGTTGGTAAATACAATGTGAAACACCCAGCACTTATTGACCCTCAGAAAGTACATCTTCCACCACTTCACATTAAACTTGGCCTTATGAAAAATTTCGTGAAGGGTATGGATCATCAAGGTAGTGGTTTCCAATATTTAAAGGATAAATTCAAAGGAATATTGACAGATGCTAAGCTAGAAGCTGGAGTTTTCACTGGACCACAGATCCGCAGTGTCATCCACGACTCATCGTTTCCATCTAACCTAAATGAGAATGAACTAGGAGCATGGACATCTTTCGTTGAAGTTGTCAAAAATTTTCTTGGAAACCACAAAGCTGAAAACCACCGTAAACTCGTAGAAAACATGCTTAAATCTTATGAAATAATGGGATGCAGAATGTCTTTGAAAATTCATTTTTTACGTTCTCATCTTGACTTCTTCCCGGCCAACCTTGGGGCTGTAAGTGACGAGCATGGTGAGCGCTTCCACCAACAGATCTCAGTTATGGAAAACAGATACCAAGGTAATTTCAACCCAAATATGATGGGAGATTATTGTTGGTTCCTGCAGAAGGAGAGCTCGTCATCCTACAAGCGACAAAGGAAGAGGACACACCAAAGTTTCACTTAAGAACAGGAATTTGCCTTTCAGTAGTAACAACAAAATACTAACGCGCTTTGGGTGGATGGTTGGGCGCAGGGGTGGTAACTCCGCCAGCGGAATTCCGCTGTCTGTCTTAAGCCAGAATAAAGGAGGAAAGACATCCCTGTTCACAAATTATTTAAGTATGCTTAACATAAAACGTGGCACGGAAAAGTAGCTTAGACGGCTTTCGTAATAGAAGCGGGTGAGAAAAAAAAAATGAAAAATAGGGGTTTTCGGTTACACAAAATCTGGACGTAATAGAGAAATTTTGATATCAGATCTGAAATCAGCATCAGCGCTTTAGTAGGAATCAGTAGTTCACGTGTCTGTAACAAAAAAAAAGTTGAAATTTGTTGCCTAGTGATATTTCACGAGCGAAAGCAAGACGAGTATTGCGGTAGTGTGGGAGAAATTCCGGGCCCATTGCTGGACGTCTAGCATGTAAGCCACTTTCTGTAAGTCTCCTTCTAACGGTTCGCTCCGATACACTAACGTCTCGAACCCTTTCCAGCTCATTGCGGACGTTTGTGGCAGTCAATCGACGATCTCGCGAAAACACTCAAGACGATGAAACGATAGTCACGGGCAGATGTGCAGCGCGATCTTCCAGATCCTGGTCTTCTGGTGTACTCTCCCGTCTCCACATAACGTTGGTAGACACGTCGAACCGTTGTTCTTGGAATTCCTAGCGCATCGGCGACGTAACGCTGGCTCCGACCATCTTCAATTAGTGCGACGACTCTCGCGACGTTCACGGCACTCAAATCCATTGTAAATGTCCAATTCTGAAACCCAAAAGAATTAGAAGTCTATCCGTTACTAAACGCAAATGCCTACTCCCACTAGTGGAAGAAAAAAATGACACTAGCAGTCTAAGAGCAACTGAATGTCAGACTGTCAAATTCTTAAAAGAAGTCGAAAATTCGTTACAGCTAGTGTGTTCGCAGCTGACGTTGTTTTGTCTCGTTATTTGGTTGCCTCATAGGCTATATTTTCGAATTTTAAAACTTTTATAAACAGAAGCTTGCCCACTTTTTTGTTTTTCGTGATATTCCAAGTGGGCCGATTTTTTTGCCGCTCAGTGTAGTTCAATTTTAACAAAACTGAGACTCATAATTTTGAACCTAGTAATTTGTTCTTATTAAATCAAACATATTCTTCGTTTAAGTTCAGTACAAATTTTTTTTCTCTCTGTGTGTCTGTGCGAGTCTCTCTCAATCTAATTTCAGTCATATCCTGAACCATACATATATTTCGACTTTTATAGATGGAAAATATCTGGAAAAATCAAAAATAAAACGCGAATCGTGACTGACGAATAAAATGTGAAAAAATGCGAATCGAATGAGAGAATCCTTTGTTGGGGGGAAGGGGGAGGGGAGAAAGGGGAAACACTTAGATAGAGTCATGGAAAAAAATTTATATATATATAGGGTGGCCAAAAGTCAACCGACAGTTATTCATTAATAGTTTTACTTTCAACTGTCGGGTGACTTTTGGCCCCCCCCCATATATATCTATATATATATATATATATATACAGGCGTCCCAAAAAATGTATACACCACTTTAACAGCTGATAGCTCAATTGATGTTCTTTCTTTCCAAGTTAAACCCATTAGAATTAATAATGGCAGTCAAGACTAAGCTTTGAACAAAGGAAATTCATTCTAAAATGCTACTGGAAGTGTGAAAACGCAGTTGAAGTGCAAAGACAGTTTAGGAGGGAGTTTCAAACAGACCCACCAACGCGACTTACCATCACTCGAATTAGAGATAAGTTTGAAGGCGAGGGAACTGTTCAGAATGTCCACAAGAAGCGTTCCGGAAGACCACGGACATCGACAAGCCCCACAAAGCAAGAAAGAGTACTGGAAACGTATCACCAGAGTCCAAGAAAATCTGTGCGGCAAGCGAGTCGTGAGGTAGGAATTTCAGAATCGTCTGTCCAACGCATTTTGAAGCGCTGTCATGGAAAAGTTACATTCCAAGATTGGTCCATGCTATTAATGAAGATGATCCGGACCGAAGAGTGGAGTATTGCGAGTGGTACTTGGCACGATGTGGATGTGAATTGGACGAAGGGGTTTCGTAGAATACCCTCCGCGTTCACCAGACCTCACACCACTAGACTTTTTTTTATGGGGATACTTAAAAGACAAAGTCTACGTTATAAACCTGCAACAGTCGCTGAATTGAGAGCAGCCATTGAACGAGAATGCACACAAATACCAAACGAAAGTTTCGTGATGTTTGCGATTCCATTGCTTCGCGTTATCAGCAGTGCTGGACCAGAACGGACGTCAGTTTGAAAACAGGCGTTGACAAAACAATTAAATAATGTCTGTAGATTCTATTACATTTTGAAAATGAAATGTATTTTAATAAACACTGCCTTTATAATTATTTAAAGTGTGTATACATTTTTTTGGGACGCCCTGTATATTATATATATATATAGAGAGAGAGAGAGCCGTCCTCAAAGATTTTTCTAAAACATGAATTATACCTATAAATTACTGTTCCTTTAAAGCAGACTTTAATGGTCAACTTATCTCAGCTTAATTTTATTGTCAGTAAAGTAATGCAAATAATCTATTTTACTTTAAATGACTGAATCATATTCTAGAAATTCATTAGAACTTCATGAGAGAGAGAACAGAAACACGCAGAGAAGCTAAATTTAAATCTATCCACGTGGAATGGGCTAAATTTATGTCCCCAAATGCGGTGATAAACTATTAATAAATGGATAAAAAAGGAACAGGTTTACGTCAATATGTCGTTGAAGATGATTCAAGATGTCTTTTATCCTGTTTCCTAAACACACTAGAATTAAGAAACTCCAGTAGATAATAAAAAAAATTTAAGATAAAAATAGAAAGGATCTGTAATCGAAAATGTCAAATCAGTATCGACAGCTCTGTTAAAGAGAAACAGTAGATTCAGATTTTATCTGATGTACTACACACACACACACACACACACGCGCGCGTTATAATAATAATGTTTCAGACCAGCAAAGACCCAAGGATCCCTTCATGGCTATATACAGACATATTGACTAATTCTTCAATAAAATGTATTTAATTTTTATAGTTTATGGTATATATTTATATTTGTTTCGTATATGAAGACAGATGTCCGCATTTATATTTAGAAACTTAGAATATTTCTTTCTCGGAAGAAGATATCACTGCGGCTAAAATATACAGTAAATCAGGCTTTAAAAAACATATATGCTTTTTTTAGGGTGCTTCCTTACGATTTTTCAACCGTCAAAGCTAAATTTCATATTTCATTGTTCATGTAAAACCTTCCCCTTCGTAACTGTGAGAGGGAAAAAACTAACTTGAATCTTTTGAAAGCAATCTTAAAGGGGAAATATCAGAGACTAAGCATGTCGTCCTATAATTTTTAATTTTATATCTTCAGAAATCCACACACAAAGAACTGAACTTGAAAAAAACGGTTTTTAAATCGAATACGTTTTTCTTAAGAATGAATTTTCGATTTTGGAATGTTGTACAACGTTTAATATTTGTACACGTGTGCGTGTGTGTGTGTGTGTATGAATGAAAGAATGTTTACGCGCATGCGTGCGTACAAAATACTGTACATGTATGTTAAATACAAACGACTGTCTGGCGTGACATGAATAAATGAAAAAGTTATTTCAAGGAGACTGGAAAACAAAAACAAAAACAAAAATGGTAATAGGGCAAACTTTAAAAAAAAAAAAAAAAAAAAAAATGAAGTTCACTAAAATAATCCAGAAATACAAAAGTAAAATAATCCAGAAATACAAAAATACGTTTCAATTATAATTTCGAGAAAATTACTTTTAAAAACTTTCTTCCGCAGAAGTCTCTGCAAAGAAAAAAATACAAAAAGCCAAAAATGACCTCTCAGACGACTCTTCCTTCATTCTTACCCATACCACGCCTTCCCCTAAGCCCCTTTCCCATGTCAATCTCCCTTGGCTCAAACAAATCACTCACGATATTCATCTTTAATTCTAATCCATTCAATGCGAATGTATATTTTATTTAATAGAATTGGAATTATACAATGGACTCTTCCTTTAAATTTAAGAATATTTACACTGCGTTTAAGGCTATGCGTCTTTTATCGTTTTAAATGTAATTATTACTTATAATGTTACGAGAGCATAATTTCTTCCACACCATCTCCCTGCGTCCAATGATTTTGTTTTGACAAAGTTAAGTAAAAGTGCTACATATATCCGTGACACTTCTGCCGTTACTAATAATGGGTTTTAATTATTTTTCTCTTTTATGTTTTATGCATATTTCATTTATTTTTTCTTAATATTAATTTCACGTCTCTCTCCTTCAACTTTCATAAACTTATCACGGAAAAAAAGGCCAGTTTACTTTTAATAATTTCTATTTTATTTATTTATTTTGAATTTCAGAACAATAATTTCTTAATGAAACGCAATTTTTCGATTGTATAACAATAGGCCAAAAAAAGTCATTAAAACTAATCTCACCTTGATCATCACTTTTCTCCCATTCCATCCCGATGTTTTTATGCTTCGCTAGCAACTCTGTGATCAATAGAGCGCGCTAAACTCCTAGTGGAGTCTAGAGCAACGTAGACCCTATCACACTCGGCAGTGAGACCCGCCATACTATTCTCTATTACCCTCCAAATCGAAACTAAACTTACTCTGTAGGAATCGCATAGCCGGACATGCGTGTTAGAGTCTGCCTTTCAAATAGTGAAAGAAAATGATGTAGTCCTTCCAAAAAGGAAAACTAATTTTTAAGCGGTGACTCCCGTGTTTCGCTATGCTTTGTTATTTTTATTTATAAATAAATTATTATCAAACGTAATAATTAATGAATTATTTATGTTATTGTAAAATTAAATATATTAGCTCCGTGGTAGTAAATATAGTCATCATTAATTAATCGCTTAATCGTACATAAAACAACAGACTTAACGATTAGACCTATACCTATAAATGATGGTACTGAAGGTGGTAATACCCTATAAACAGTCTCTATCTACACCATTTTCATTGAATTCTGCAGAATGAATGAATGCTCTTGCGACAAGAAAAAAAAAGAGAGACTTTCGAATCGAAATATAACAAAAGAAAAAGTTTTTAACAAATTTTATTTATATATCATCATTATTATTATTATTATGTACAAAGTATGAAAACAAAACAATGATGGGATCACCTGAAAATCAGGGCCCCCCAGCCTTCTTTAGTTAGCCTTATAAGTCTAACAAACGAAAATATCACGACCTAACCTAACCAATCGTTTGGTCAACTGTACGCCCTTGACGAGTGGTTAGGTTAGGTCGTGATATTTTCGCTAGTTACCTTTATAAAGCTAACTAAAGAAGGCTGGGGGGACCCTGATCTTCAGGTGACCCAATGATGACATTTCGTTAAGAAAAGACAAGCTTATATTTATATTTGCTGTTAAGATAACTAATGCTAAAATAACTAAAATAACTTAAAATAACTAAAAATAATCAAAGCTAAGAAGGCGAAAAGGCTAAACGAGCATTTCACATTTATTTTCTTCCTTTATTCTTTCTAAGATATCTAAACGATAACGATCCATCACATTTTACTCGTAATTTACAACCGCTTCTATATATTATATATAACAGGCCATTCAAAAGCAGACTGTTAATTTCTGTACAGGGAGAAGAATAAGTAGTGACAAATAAAATGGAGTTTTTCACCGTTCTACACTTTTCGTTTGTCTGCATTTTTTCGAACACGTCACAATCTCTTTAGGTATAATGTGCTTTGTTTTATTTGAGCACGTTTTTTTTCGCCTACTCATCAGTTGTGCATCGTGTTGTATGTTAGACTAATTTTGTAAATGGAACACACGCATTTACATACACACACACACAATCACTAAAAAAATTTTAAGGAGAAAGATAATCTTTTACGCTAATTTAATTTTCGTGTTAATTAAGTTAAAAGAGAGAAAATATTGTAGCATTCTTTGGTAAAAAGCCAACATTTTATATTCTGGCTGGTATTCCCCGCCTATTTGGGTACGGTCCTGACCTTGGGGTACCTAACCCCCAGTCATTTAATGTTGAAAGCGAGCCCATCCCAACCGGTGGTCCTTCGTGTGAGGAATTAGCAACACCACGGCAGAACGACGAGAGCCAAATGCGGAAGGAAGGTCAAGATCCGCTTCTATCCGGCCACTGCGTGCATGTCTGAATCAGCGGTCACGAAAGCTGTAACTATCTCGAATGTAAAATATTAACGCTGGGACTTCCCCAAACGGTGTTCTAATAATCCTATTTTCTTCTTTACAACTGCAACGTATCTTAGATGATTATTCGTTTCTATGAATAGCTACTTTATACAGTAATAATAATTGTTATGGAGTTTTCGCAAAACTTTGCAATTACTTCATTATTAGTTATATTTACTTTGCATTCGTGTTTACTCTTTAACTACTTGCTTACTTTATTATTAAAGTTTGATTTAGATGTTACCATAGTTTTCCAAACGTTAAACTAGCTGCCACTGGAGAGAGAGAGAGAGAGAGAGAGAGAGAGAGAGGAGAGAGAGAGAGAGGAGAAGAGAGAAGTAAATATGAATGGCACTGTGCCAAAACAGACTTTGCTTTTTGGAAGCGAGTTGCTTTTGTTACGTAAAAAGAATTCTTAATGATTATCAGTCTAACAATTGCGTGAAAACGCATAATTTGGGCTTTTAAGTGACATTATTTAGAAGTAATAAAGTTGTTACGACATTACAGCGTAACATGTATTTATACACATCCTATAAAATGATGAAAATAACCACGAAGGAAAAAGGAAACAGAATGGTGCTCAAGCGCTTAAGGCACCATTCTGCGTTTCCTTTTTCTCGTGGTTATTTCATCATAAATATTACTCACGTGTTACTTTCGTGAAATAATTTTCATCCTATATAAAGTATACGATATATTAAAATTATATTAAACTTGGTATAAATTGCATTAATTAAGTTTAATTAAGTTCAGTTTCCTATTCCAGCGGTTGTTAAACTTCTACACAGCGAGACCGGCAAAAATCGGCTACAAAATACCGCGGGACTGGCAAATGGGAACCACCTCACTTAGGGTTTATAGTTTTACGTTACACCAAGTCAGACATATCTAATAGCTTTAAACAGTAATGTTTTGGTAAATAAAATGTTGACTAACGTGAAAAACATAGTCAAGAAATACATTTTAATAAATTGTTTACTTGCTCATAATTGTATGACAACACGGAAAACAAAGATGCATTACAGTATTGGCAAAATCAATCTAAACAATAGCACACGTACGAGTACACTTATTAATTAAATTTTACATACACACGCGGGTGCACAATTTTACACAACTTCACAGACAGACATATAATAGACAGAGTCAAAACATGAAGTAAGTATAATCGTTATTGATAATAGGATGCACAAACTATATAAACAAACAATCCACAAACCTATGTAGACGTATGCATTTGCAGAAGGAAAACATTTTCCCAACGGCAAAATTTATTGATTTATTTTGAATGCAACATTTGTTTAGTGAGAAACATGGACTGGTAGCTTTCCTTCCGTGGACCGGCTGTTTAGAAACATTGTTCTATCCGATTTTTTCTATTTGTTTGACATTTATAGAGATTACTAAAGAAAATGGTCTCATCCCATTCTATGCATTCCCCTTTCATGCCATTTTCATTTCCAGCCAAGGCTTTTTCCACTTTGGTCCAGGTTAGGTTACGATGGTTAGGGTTAGGTTTGGATTGGTTAGGATACGATAAGTTAGGTTATGATTGGTTAGGCTAATATTAGGTTAGGTTATGATTGGTTAAAATAATTTATGTTAGGAAATATTAGCTCTTCCCATTTGGCGCCGTTTCAGCAACGAAAACATTGTCCCCAAAACTGATACACGCTTTGTCAAATAGGAATTTTTCACTTTTGGACATTTTCATTTGAGGACCAAAAATGGGAATGGGAATGACATCGAATGGGAAATAATCAAGAAAATTACAGAGGAAAGAAATTTTAGGGTAAACTCGCGTAAATTTAGCATAAATCTACAGTACTAACCTAAGAATATTTAGTTTTTACGAGACTAAGACACTTACTTATACTCGTATTATAATCACACGCAAATTTTTAATCATAAATATATACGTTAACTATATCATGACCTAGTTCATATCATAACATTACACGTACACGTAAGGTAACGCAAAAAAAACCCTAGACCACTTCAAGTCCTTATAACTTTTTTATTTTTCTCCCGATAATTTTGGGACAAATTTTATTAAAAAAAAGCAACTCAAAAACTTTTAGCGTCATTTTTTGCCTTTTTTATTTTAGCAGAGTTGTTAAAATGGCTCAGTTAAATGAAAGAGAAGAATGCAACGCACAAAATTTCATAGAATGGAAATAAAACATTTTGAATCGTTTTTTTTAATCAACTTTCTTACAAAATCATCGGAGGAAAAATAAAATAGTTATAAGGACTTCAAATGGTTTACGTTTGTGTGTCCCTAATATATATATATATATATATATATATATATATATATATATATATATATATATATATATATATATATATATATATATATATGAGGTTACCAGACAAATGTCATTAGAAAAAGGAGATTAATAGGCTTCATATTTTATTTAATTATTAACAAAATAAAGGCAATATTTACAGTAGATAACATTACAATGGATTGATTTGACAGTGATTGAATCGTTGTAATTAACAGTGAATGACAAATGCACCGCATATAAATGACTGGAAATAAATTATTTACGGATTGAAGATTACGCCTCATTGAATGCGAGAGTTCTTACGTTAAAGGAATGATAATAGTTCTGCTAATTTAGGTGCAGTATCTCGCGGGAACCAGCTCTGACTGGTGTGGAGGCAGCTAGCATACCTTGAGGGTATAGTGTGACGTCTGGTCGCGATGGAAACGTTCCTAAGAAAACAGTCTTCTACGAAAGGCAAATAGTCTCTTGTAAGGTTGTAAGGCAGCGGAGTGAGAAGCTTCGTACAATCGGTCCTCTCATCCAATATCCACATTCGGATATTGGATGGGGGTGATTAAGAAGGCCATATTTTCTTCAATGTTTCTCCGCGCTCTTAGGATCGCCAGTCCGGAATACATGGATGCCGAATTAGAAAAAATCAACGGTATTGGAAGTGATCTGTGTTATCCATCTGCGTTTATGGAATCTTGTCTTAACAAGGCAAAACGAACCTTCTATCGCGTGCATAATAACACTCGCACTTTGTCAAAGAATATTTTGGTACTTCCATTTTTCCCAGGCTTTTTAAGCATTGCTAATGTACTTAAACTTTTGAATATTAATGTAGTATTTTCATATAACAATATTGTGAAAAATATAATTAAAAATAGCCCTACCATTAATTCAGGCATTATCTATAAAATTGGTTGTAAACAATGTGATTCCTTTTACATTGGTCAGACGGGAAAGGATTTGCACACGCGTGTAAAACAGCATCAATATTCCGTTACAACAGGACAGTCGTCCAGTGCCCTCTTTGTCCATTTGTCAGAGTTATCCCACTGTATTGATTGGAATAATGCTTCAGTTTTGTCTCACTCTAGCAACATTGTTAATAGAAATATTCTTGAGTCTGCTATTATTCAACTTACAAATAATTTTAACATGAGCCAGGGTCTTTTTCCACTTGATCCTGTTTTGAATTCGTTCAGAACGGATTTAGATAAGAAGGGCAAAGTGCTAAAATGGGTAGTTTTCCCTTATAAATTTGTATGCTCCTCTTACAATTTTTATTTTTCAATTTTTTATTTTTATTTTTTGTGACCTATATATAATTCAGGCATTATCTATAAAATTGGTTGTAAACAATCCACTTGATCCTGTTGTTCTGAATTCATTCAGAACGGATTTAGACAAGAAGGGCAAAGTGCTAAAATTGGTAGTTTTCCTTACAAATTTGTATACTCCTCCCACAATTTTTATTTTTATATTTATTACATATATATATATATATATATATATTCTTTTTGTGACCTATATATAGTCTCGAACTCTTTATTTACTTCAGTGTTCCTGAGGATGTCATTAGACGAAAGCGCTTGAGCACCATTCTGTTTCCTTTCCTTCGTGGTTCTTTTCATCATAAATATTTTTCACGTCAACTGAATACCCGGTTAGGTTCATTGAATGCCCGGGTAGGCCAAATGTACGCCCTTGACGATTGGTTAGGTTTAGTCATGATATTTTCGTTAAAACTAACACAAATATCACGACTAAACCTAACCAATCGTCAAGGACGTACAGTTGACCTAACCGGGCATTCAAATTTTATTCTATGTAAATAATGGTTCTCTATTTATTATATGTTTGCAATAAATAATAAATTTGTTGTTATTGTTTTCTTATCTTATTTTGGTTAATTTGCAGAGTTTAAAACTTTTTTGGGGGGGGGGATATAGTTGAAAAGATCAACATTGGGGTGGTGATTGTTGAAAAGAGTACGTTGGGGGGGGGGAATAGTTTAAAAGATCCAAACAAACTTTCACCATTCTTTGCTCCTACCCTTGAAATTTGTTCCTATGCAGTAGATATTACCACATGCAAAAAATTATGTCGATTGAAAAATAATTAGCGGTCGCGAAATGAGTTGAAATATTATATCTTTCCCTCTTCGCTTCTTGAACTTGGTGCACTATGGGTGGTGCACTTCAGATAACTTATACGGTCCTATTATTAAGACTAGTGTTGAAAGTACAATGGTTTATACCTTCAACCATTTGAGCCCCCTGCAAGAGAATGACCGCACTTAACTTTGTTTTTCTCTCTATTCCTTAGTCTATCATTTAATTCTTGATTTTCTTATTTTAATTTCCTTTATCCTCGTGAGTGGGTTGACGGTATGAAAATGTGTGGTAGTTAAAACCACGCTGTATTATTTATTGTATTATGTATTATTTCCATTTCGTATCCATTTTAATATTATTGTTTTCTATTTTGCAGAAATTTTGTTAAAATTAAATCGAATAGTTTATGTTTAATTATGACGACTCTGAAGAAAGCTGAGATTTGGCTGATTGGGCAACCACTAGAGGAATTTCCAAAACAACTACTTCCGACCAAACGGTCCGTTTTGCGACGTTTCCATCATGCGCGAATTGGAAAACCGACCCTTTCTATCAGGGAAGCCGCCCATGCATTGGTGGGAGAAATCAGAGACGTGGGAAAGTGGTGGAATCTCAACCATGAGAAAAGATCACGCGATTACTAAACTGGAGAAACTCTATGCCACATACGTGAATTTGAAGAAGAGTAAACATAAAAAGAATAATCCGGGAATGATAAAACAGCAGGAATCATTCAGCAAGGACACAAACATTATTTGATATAGCGCCCCAAGATGCTCTGGAGCGGATCAAAATTGCTGAAGATTTATGGTTCTTAGAAGGTCAGAGGACGAAACGGATGATAGCAATGATTACATTGGATAAGAAACTGTCAGAGAAAGTAAAACATTCACGGCAGAAAAAAATGGATGAGATGAGGAGGAAAGAATCAGCGCAGATGGAGTTTGAGGGCCTCAACAAAATAGTCCAACTACCATCATCCTCGTTGTCGACAGATAATGACTCAGATGATACATCCGGTGCCAAAATCAAGCATGACACGCCGAATCCATCGAACCCTTGCGAGAAAATTAACGTCATCACTCCCGAAGTAGCAGCAACACTGGACCGGATTAATATCTCAGATCGGAATGTAACCTTTTTCCTTGTGTCCGCATCAAGAAGTCTGGGAATCTCGCTCGAAGAGCTTTCAATATCCAGGAGTCAAATCCAGAGAGATCGCCAACGGCAAAGGCAAATCTTGTCAAACTTCTCGAATACATTTTATGCCAGAGGTTCCATTGGTGGTCCACTGGGACGGCAAACTGTTCTCTGAGTTGACTGGATATAACAGACAGATTGTCGATTCTCGTATCAGGACCGAGGATCGGCAAGCTCTTAGGTGTACCTAAGATATCGTGAGCCACGGGAGAGGACATGGCAGGTCCAATATTCAAGACCCTCCAGGAGTGGAATCTTTTAGACCACGTCGTCGGAATATGTTTCGATACAACTGTTTCCAACACAGAAGGCCACACAGGAGCATGTGCTCTCTTGGAAAAACGATTTAAGAAGAAGCTGTTGAACCTGGCTTGTCGTCATCATGTACACGAGATTATTGTAGATGATGTCTTTACTGAACTCTTTGGTTCCAGCAGTGGTCCTGATGTGCTCATCTTCAAGAGATTCCAGAAGGATTGGAATTCCATCGACCAAGCAAATTACCAAACTAGCCTCATTCCCATTGACGCGTGTGATGTCATCCTTGAATGGAAGAATGAAGCCCTGGAATTGGCGCGAAACCTACTCTCTGGTCCCTCTAAACCGCGTGACGACTACCAAGAATTTTGGAACTTGTTCATCTGCTTGGGAGATCGTCCGGAAAGAGGAATACGATTCCGAGCTCCCGGAGCTTTTCACCACGCACGCTGGATGACAAAAATTTTACATTGTCTCAAGATTTACTTGTTCAGGGGGCAGTTTAGGCTCACTATCCACGAGGGGGTAGCTGTTGAGCAATGTAGTCTGTTCATCTTTCTTGTCTACATGAAGATGTGATTCACAGCTTCGAATACAGTCCACGCCCCTTTAAATGATCTACGTGTTCTGACCAAGCTCCGACGATACGGTGAAGTAAATGAGAAAGTTTCTTTGACCGCATTCAAAGCACTGGAACGGCATCTGTAGTATATAAGTGATAGTTTGGTATCACTGGGATTTTTCGATGACAGGGTCTCCGAAGATCGCAAACTGGCAATGGTGGATGCTCTTAAGAAGTCTAAGTAAAAACAGTGCTGTTAGGGTGCAAAAGGGAGACAAGGATTTTACATTCTGACATAGAGCTGGATCGATTCATTACAAGTAGATCAATGTCTTTGTTAGAAGGGCTGGATATCAGAACAAAGTGGCTGGAAACTCAGCCCAAGGACGTGGCCCACTGATGAGGACTATAAGAAGGGGTCAAGAGTTAACGAATTACCTCGAGCATTACCTAATAAAAACTTATTTTGAAACTTTATTTTTACTTCGCGACCTCTAAATACATTCCTATTTTCTTCATTTTTGATGAGAAAGAATTTTTTTATCATTGTAACAAAATGAGAGGATGGGACAAGGGAAATCAAGTGTTTTTTTTTTGCTTTCAGATGGAACACCCTAATACTTATTGATATGTAATTAATGTTATAAATTAAACTAATAAATTACTCTTAATCAGCAACTCAATACGGTCATCTGGATATGGTCATAATAGAAGGTCTTCCGCATTATTGTTATTTTAATGAGGTATTTAATTAAATAACATTTGAATACAATTTTTAGAGGGCTTGATAATGTATGTTAAATATTAGTCAAAATAAATTGCTCTTAATATGATCCTAAAATATGGCAACTGAAGGATTTATGGATTATTTGATCGCTTCTTGAATTATATTTTAAATAAAATTAGTTTTAAGTAACAAAAAAAAAAAAAAAAAAAAAAAATTCCGGGTTTTTCAGGGGTCATTTTTTTTCCCAAAAGAAACGAACCCCCAAAACACACACACACACACACACACACACACACACACACACATATTATATATATATAATATATATATATATATATATATATATAAGATTTTATATATATATATATATAATATATATGCTGCAAACCACCAAGGAAAAAGAAAAACGATTCCAAGGCCTTTCGTGTATTCAAAGCTACACCTCGTCAGGGAATGAAGATAAAAGGCGAGATGCCCATAAATATATACAACGTACAGGAAAAACAAAACAATTAGCACATACTTAACAAGGGTTAATGAGAGGCAAAAGAAATTTTAACATGATATCGTCAATTTTATACGTCCCCGCACTGTTATTGAAATTGCTTTTAAAATGAATAAATGCACATTCTAGAATATTTCGTTCTATTATATCTCTGTTTTTAACAAGCGCTTTAGAACTACCCCACTTAATGCTATGGTTACATCTATACATATGGTTAAATAAAGCATTGGAAGTATTAGCTGTTCTACAAGCATATTTATGCTGTTTTACCCTAATATCTAACGTTTTACCGGTTTGGCCTATATATACTGAGTTACAGTGTGTACATCCGATCGAATACACACAACCAACAACATTATCAGGGCTATTCTTTATTAGGCGTGATTTAACAGTATTATTATACTTAAAGATTACATTAATGCCAATTGCTTTAAGTACAGTTGGAAGGTATTGAAAATTAACATGGTAAGGTAGGCTAAGGATATTTTTACGCTGAAATTCCTTTACAATTACATTATTATAATACCTATTCTTGGCTTTCTTAAGACAGTTATCTAAAAATGAAATAGGATAACATAATTTAGTACCAATATTCATGATATTGCATAACTCGGAATCTAAAAATTCAGGACTGACAACTCTCAATGCTCGAAGAAACATAGCAGAGAAAATAGAGGATTTAATCGAAGGATGATGGTCAGAATAAAAATGCACGTAAGAGTTATTATTAGTAGGCTTACGGTAGACTTCATATTTGAACTGATTAGAGCATCTCCAAATTTGTAGATCAAGAAAAGATAGGCTTCCATCATTTTCTTTTTCAACTGTAAACTTAATAGATGGGACTAAATTGTTGAGCCTACCAAGAAATAAGTCCACATCCAAATTATTAGGCCAAAGGCATAAAATATCATCTATATACCTGTACCAAACCAGGTTAAAATTAACAATCGTAGGCAAAATTCTACTTTCAAAAAATTCCATATATAAATTAGCTAGTACCGGTGAAAGGGGATTTCCCATAGCCAATCCAAACGACATAACATAAAACTTATTTTCAAACTGAAATTTACAATCTTTGACACAGCTTAATTAACTCAATAAGAGCTAATTTATATATGGAAAGTTTTGAAAGTAGAATTTTGCCTACGATTGTTAATTTTAACCTGGTTTGGTACAGGTATATAGATGATATTTTATGCCTTTGGCCTAATAATTTGGATGTGGACTTATTTCTTGGTAGGCTCAACAATTTAGTCCCATCTATTAAGTTTACAGTTGAAAAAGAAAATGATGGAAGCCTATCTTTTCTTGATCTAAAAATTTGGAGATGCTCTAATCAGTTCAAATATGAAGTCTACCGTAAGCCTACTAATAATAACTCTTACGTGCATTTTTATTCTGACCATCATCCTTCGATTAAATCCTCTATTTTCTCTGCTATGTTTCTTCGAGCATTGAGAGTTGTCAGTCCTGAATTTTTAGATTCCGAGTTATGCAATATCATGAATATTGGTACTAAATTATGTTATCCTATTTCATTTTTAGATAACTGTCTTAAGAAAGCCAAGAATAGGTATTATAATAATGTAATTGTAAAGGAATTTCAGCGTAAAAATATCCTTAGCCTACCTTACCATGTTAATTTTCAATACCTTCCAACTGTACTTAAAGCAATTGGCATTAATGTAATCTTTAAGTATAATAATACTGTTAAATCACGCCTAATAAAGAATAGCCCTGATAATGTTGTTGGTTGTGTGTATTCGATCGGATGTACACAATGTAACTCAGTATATATAGGCCAAACCGGTAAAACGTTAGATATTAGGGTAAAACAGCATAAATATGCTTGTAGAACAGCTAATACTTCCAATGCTTTATTTAACCATATGTATAGATGTAACCATAGCATCAAGTGGGATAGTTCTGAAGCGCTTGTTAAAAACAGATATATAATAGAACGAAATATTCTAGAATGTGCATTTATCCATTTTAAAAATAATTTCAATAACAGTGCGGGGACGTATAAAATTGACGATATCATGAAAAAATTTCTTTTGCCTCTCATTAACCCTTGTTAAGTATGTGCTAATTGTTTTGTTTTTCCTGTACGTTGTATATATTTATGGGCATCTCGCCTTTTATCTTCATTCCCTGACGAGGTGTAGCTTTGAATACACGAAAGGCCTTGGAATCGTTTTTCTTTTTCCTTGTGGGTTTGCAGCATTCATTCATTTCACGTGTTTTATTGTGAAATTCATCCCATATATATATATATATATATATATATATATATATATATTATTTATTCCCAAGTAGCGCCAATAGTAAGCCACGTTTTTTAGCAATTAGGTTGAACTTTGTAAATAAGTCGTTTTTTCTTGTATTACCTACTTTTTTGAGGACCTAACCTAAACCAAATCACAGGGTGTGTAAAAACTGAGGAAGCAAAAGAAATGACTTATTTGACTTGAGAGTTTTTTAAATTAAAATCCTAACGTGTGTGAAATTTGAAAAAAATAATCACTGCATACGGTAAAAAAAACGCTTTGTCTTAACTTTCTTACAACCCCTTCTCCTACTTTAACACAAACTAAAGCGATTAAAAACTTGTAAATCTAGAATGTATAACCTGTTCAATATACCAGGTAGAAAATGGTTACGGTAAAAAATTTACACAAATGTTCAAACAACTTTGGCACTTATATATATATATATATATATATATATATATAAGAACGACGCTTGTATAGAAGAACGTTCCGCACAAGATGAGGAGGGAGAACGTTCTTCTATACAAGCGTCGTTCTTTATATTAATTATACTGTGTGTTGTTTGCAGTTAAAATGTGTGTGTATATATATATATATATATATATAACCTTTGGTTAGCTTCCTCCCAAATTGTTCAATCTGACGAAGGTCAAGCTTTTCACTCCACCTTAGACCTACAGTTCAACGTGGAATCCGAACCACGCCCCTTCAGCAGCCCAGCGTCTTAACCACTAGGCCACGTAGGGTACCCATTTATCTACCAACTACTTTCTTTATTGTGTGGAAGGATGAACAGCTGGGTTTTGCTGCGCGCCGGCTGCCGTCGGGTCTCGAACCCGGGGCCGATGGATTCGTAGTCAGCGACGCTAACCACTACACCACCGAAGTGTATATATATATATATATATACACACACACACACGCCTTAGATTGCTTTTTTTCCTACAGTAGAAATGTTTCCCGTTTTATATATCTTAACAGTAGAAGTTCACGAAGAGTGTAATTTGAAAGTCAGAATAAAGACTAAGCTCATTACAGCCAGATAAGGTATCATTGGATGGTTGCACGTATGTTGGAGATAAGGCAGTGGCTAATACTATAACAGCAGCAACCTATGTTGCATACTGTAGGAAACTTGAAATAGCTGAACTTGAAGACAAACTAGTAGCAATTTGCAAGCAAGTTGAAAGAAGAAGAAACCTTGCATAATTTTACGCTTATACCGAAGGAGAAATTAAAATTTTTGACATCGTAAATGATCTCTTTAGAAAAGAAAACTTTACAGTAAAATGCCGCCTTAACGCTTCTCTTGGGCTAAATATAATAAATTTAAACATTGGGTTTTTGATAACATTCCTCAAAGGTTAATATTAATAAAATTAATATATATAAAAAGTAATGTTACTCTATAGAGAGAAAAAAAATGGGCTAAACACAAAAGAATTGGACCGAGATAATATTCAAACGCTGTAAAATTTGACCGATCCAAGTTGTTTGGATGACTGCCGCTATATTTGGGTAAATTTTGCTATCATCATTTGGTATTCCATATTTTACAAGTTAGTTTAGCGTTTAAAATAATTTTCTTATTAGGGTGTTAGAACGTTTGTGCCAAAAATTTAACATGCGCCAAAATATGTTGACTTTTGACCTCTGTTTGTGATCTTGACGTTCGATGCAACGACCCAATTCTTACTCCCGCCATATCGTCTTATGATGATTCGTGTGCAGAGCTGGGCACTTGCGGCATATTGCGGTACTGCGGTACTGCTGCACTACCAAACCGGTACCAAACCGGTACGCGGAAATTTGAATGCGGTAGCGGTACTGCGGTACTTTCAGCGATCCTTTGCGGTACTGCGTTATGGGGGCCCGGGGTGGTAGTGCGGTGGTACCGCAAGTACCGCAGTACCGCAAAATATGCCGCAAATGCCCAGCTCTGTTCGTGTGTGTGTGTGTGTGTGTGTGTGTGTGAAATTTCATCACTACAGTATATCGAGTGGTTTAAAAATTACGGTGCGGATATCCATTTGACCTTTGACCTAACACTGATAAACTGAAGAGTGATGTTGACAAATTGATTAAGAAATATCGAAATGATTTGAAACCACACTGCGTGGACGAATTTCTGTAATTTTTGCATTTTTTTGGTCTCATATTAATATTACACTCCACAAGATGCTGTAATACATCAAAATACACGAAAGAGTAGAATTCACCTTTGCAGATATCACAACTGCTCTTCGAATTTTTCTTACTTTGCTTATGACAGACGAAAGCGAAGGCGAAGGTTCTTTTTCAGTTTGTCTTCATAAAAAATCTGCTACGCTCAACTATGAGTCAAGATCGACTGAATACACTTGCTGTTCTGTCAAATGAAATGAAATCACAAAATCTCTCCAGTTCAGTGACATCAGGCAAATTTGCTTCAGAAAAAGATTTTCTATCGGATTAAAATCGGGAGAATTAGCTGGCCATGGTAGTACTTCAATTTCATGAGCATCAGACCACGAAGGTGTTGCACGAGCCGTATGAGCAGGCGTCAGATCATGTTGAACGTGACTACTGACAGTTCTATTTACAGGTGCAAGTGACCCTACACCATTTGCATTCATGCAATCCCACACTAACACACTCACCGTAAATCTGACCGATCGCTTCAGGCAGCTTTCATAATTTATTTCAGACTTTCTCGCCAAACTCGCGGAACCAAATGGCAAAATTTTGATTCATCTGAAAAAAAGCACTTTTTGCTACTCGTTTGCAGTCCATGCAACTCTTTTTTTGCACCAGGACAGTCGTCTTCTCTTTTCCTTCGTATGTAACACCGGCTTAATTTTTGGTTTTCGGGACCGAAATCCCATTTCATAAAGGCGGTGTGTGTGTTAGTGCGGGTTTAGATGAATGCAAATGGTGTGGGGTTACTTGCATTTGTAAATACTGTTAATTGTCACGTTCAACATGACCTGGCTCCAGCTCATGCGGCTCGTGCAACATCTACATGGTTTGATGCTCATGAAATTGAAGTACTACCACAGCCAGCTAATTCTCCCGATCTTAATCGGATGGAAAATCTTTAGAATATTACTAAGCAGAAGATCCAAAAGCATAAACCAGTGAATTGAAGAGGTGTTTGATGACAAGTTGGCTATCGATAACTACAGAAGAATGCAGGAGGTTTGTCTACTGGATGCCACGTCCATTGGAGGCCGTAATCAGGGCGAAGGATGGACCAAATAAATACTAAGATACAGAGTTAAAAAGCCTTCGATAAAGACTTAATATATTGGCAATACTCAATAAACATAATGAATTTATTCTAATTTTTTGTAACACTTGACAAGATTTCTAATATTTTGGTATTCACTATGCATTAACTTTGTAATAAGGTTTTTGCTAAAAAAAATTTCAAAAATGGCACACAAAGGTGTCTTTTTATCGTAATGACGTCACAGAAACTCAATTTTCCTCACAAATGTGTACAACTTAAAGAAGGTCATTAGAGCATTTGAGAGTGGACCCAAAAAATAAATACCGAGAGTTGTTTCTAAAATTTGAAGGGAGGAAAACCCCCTTTTTTTTTTCCACTACTGTAGTGAAAAATTAATTTCCTAGTTTTCAACCAATAAAAATGTTTTCAAACTTCTAGATTCTTTATTCTTTTCCAAGGGTTCTCGGCGTGCTACTTTTCGCCACCATCCCTTTCTAAGTACCACCATTATGTAGGGAAAGTGGTACCACTTAACCAAAACTGTAAGCAGGGAACTCGGGTATTCAATCTTACATTTTCATCCTTATCTAAAAAGTTATATTTATTCTAATGATATTCATCGACATTTATACTGAATCAAAATCTTGATTTTGGTCTTGCACGTTATCGTTAAATAATTTGAAATCTACCTGGAAATCAAATGGATAGCACGCAAACCCTCAGTCGGAGAAATTGCGGGTTATTTATCTATTTTTGAAAACATTATCATCAAAGTAATAAAATTGGGAATCGCTACTCCATTCAATATCTTTCTTTAATTTTAAATAAAATTGGATTAATTTATTAAATAAAAATATTTTATCTTTCATGAACTCGAATAGAATTTTTTTATATTTCACCGACTTGCCCCAAAATTACTATTTTAAAGTTGAAATTAATTGAAGAAGCACTCAACACTCTGCTAAAGAATATCTTAAAATGCTCATTCACCCCAGGCACAGACAAAAGTTTTTCTTAACTTTGAAAAAGTTGAAAAAGTCTTGTGTGGATGGTTGAATGAGAGACGAGAAAAAAAGCTGAAGAAAATTTTGGAAAAATAATAAATCAGTTTAATTTAATTATATTTATTTAAATACATTTATATACATTTATTTACCTATTTACATACACAAATTAAGTTTTACTTATTTGCGAGCAGATACACAAATGAAAATTTAATTATAACCAAATGCATTCAAATAAATCTTTTTTATCATATTTAAATAGTAATTAGTTGTTTATCGTGCAGTAATGTTATTACTACACACACACACACACACACACACACACACACACACACACACCACACACACACAAATAACGTAATACAAAGAAATTTTGTTTTAATATTTGAAATATCATTTTTTCCGTTAGATAAAAAAAAAAGGTAAAATATAAAAAATAGAAACTTAAACCGTAAGAAACTGAAAACAAGAGTACACCATATTAGTAAACACTATACGATGCGTCTTCTAATTAGACAGACTTCTTGAAAATATAGCGATTAATCCAAAAGTCACGATCAGATCGGCTTTGTTCCAACCTAGCTCGTAATGTAGCAAAGCGGCAAGCGCAAGTTATGGAATCCTTGCGCAAATTATGGAATCCTTGCGCAAATTATGGAATCCTTGCGCAAATTATGGAATCCTTGTGCAAATTATTGATACTTGAAGTTTGCATTTGTTTAAAAATCATATTGAAAAATTAGTAAGATAAATATATTTCACCCGATCGTAAAATTTGGACTACTCTGAACATCTAAATTTTAGAGAGAAAAATAAAATACAATTTTAATAACCGAAAAAAACCATTTCAAAGAATCATCTTGAACACAATAAACAATAACAATTGTATTATTGTATTATTACAATGTTGCAAAAATATTAATTTACGATACATTTGAAAATGTATTTATTTAGATACAAACGAGACAAAAAAAATAACTGAAAAGAACGTTGAATCCTTCGTGTATTAATTATCAAAATGGAAAACCTAAATACATATTTACGTTTAACAGTCTAAAATATAACACACACGATTCATTTTGCAATTTGCACCTAAATTAATACCCATGTTGAAGCCTAAAATCCCATAAAAGCAATATTAGACCCAAAATAAAAGTATTTTTGAAATAAAATTGTTTTTTTAAGGCTTGAATTCAGTTTAGAAAATAGACAATAGAAGACATTTTACAATTCAATTTATCTCGCTTTACTGCATTCTCTCGTTAATTAACTTATTTACTTAGAAAAAGAACGCCTATTATTTATTTTTACTGGAAGTGTAACTATTTTTGTTTAATTACAAAATCTGAACTATGTCTCCGAACTTCGGATCTATTACGCTCATATCGACAATGATGCACCATTTTCTAACCATGATATTTTTCTAATTTCCTCCAAGGTATTCAAATAAAAAACGAAAAAGAAATTCTCACTTTTTCTTTTAATATACTGTAGTGTGTGTGTGTGTGTGTGTGTGTGTGTGTGTGTGTGTGTGTGTGTGTCAGCGCGTGCGCACTAAGGTTACAGCAAACATTCATTGGAATACAGTTCCTGAGGTTATATCAAACTTTAACCGCATGTTCTTAGAAGTATTAAAAACATGTTTTATGCTTTAAGAATTCCCCAGTGAGAGAGAAAAAAGGACACACACATATATATATATATATATATATATATACAAAGGTGGGCACCCGGGCCTCAAAAAGGACCGACGGTCCCGGTCCCGGTCCTTGCCTCAAACTGGACCGACGTCCCGGTCACGGTCCTTTCTGAAGATAGGACCTAGGAACGACTCGGTCCTCGGTCCTTATATATAAGTGAAAAATTTGATTAAAATGAAAAATGAAATTAAAGACACCGGAAACCTTTAATTTTATTAACGTAAATTATAATTAATACAATACATAAATGATAAAAAGTTATTAAGTTAAATGCTTGAGTTTCCCTTCAAGAAGACTAGCATTTCAAAATTGCTGTCACTGAGCCCTGACCTTTTCGGCTTGAGGACGTCCTTCCCCAAAGAGAAGAGCCTCTCCACGGCGGCACTGGATGGGATAGGCGTGTTAAACTGATGAAGCACTTGTACTCCAGGTTCTGCTCACCCTTGGGGCCCAGGTATTCAAAGTATTTGTCCAGGTACGGCCAGGGATTGCCGGGTTCAGTTCTTCCGCTAGGAGCTCCAGTTGCTTGACTTGAAGTTGAAGCACTAACATCAGTAGATTCTTCGTCTCCTCCAGGTGTTCAAACAAGTTTCAGTTCAGTCTCAGTCTCTTTCTGAGTCTTCTGGAGGAAACGATCCATGTTCTTTAGAACTTCAAATAATCACTAAACACACTAAAATCACTAAAAAAGACCGTCCGGACCGGACCGTGCGGATTTGCTTAAAAATGGACTGTCGCTCCTCATTTCGGTCCTCACTGAGTAAAGGACCGACTTTCCCGCTCACGGTCCTTAAAAAGGACCGAGTTCCTGGAATTCGGTCCTTTTGGAACTCGGTCCTGCCCACCTTTGTATGTATATATATATATATATATATATATATATATGAGAAAGAGAGAAGAGTTACAAAGACAAGAGGAATCCTCAAAGATTTTACGGTCCACTCGGGAGGTTTCTGTTTGAAAAAATACCTTGACTCTGGAAAAGTAGCCAAGGAAATTTCACAGGAAAGAGAATATACAAGTTAGCTATAAAATCACGCTATGCACACAGAGATCGTACATTTGATAGTACTGCTGTATAAACTAACCAATAATATACTTGTGCCAACTGCACACCAACCACTTGATATCGTCACAAAACTTTGAACATATGGTTTTCATTTTATACAAAATATTTACAGCTCTATTTACCGAAGTATCGGTCCAACAAAGACCCCATGACCCACTTCAGGCTAGTCCCAAAAGAATTAAGAGCGAGGTAAAGGTTAAACTCTCCATGTCTACACCCACGTACGCGCAAACCCACCACGCCGGTAAAATGATAAAATGCTTCCAAAGGAAAAGGGTGGAAACATGAACTAAGAACAGAAATCAGATTTTCCACACCATACCCCCACCCGTCACGTGCATCGAAACACCCAAAAGAGAAAAAAAAAGAAATCATGACGGCAGAAACGGAACTCTACCTCACCTAATACATGCCATGAAATTTTTTATTTTTTTTCGTTATGAAATTGTTTCGACAAAATATTTTTTCTACTCTATCTTAGACGTACTAACAAGGCAAGCAAGTGTGTGAGCGTATTTTCCGTAACTGGATGTCTGTCATGTGTAGGTAAGGTGTCTGTCTGTCAACTCTTTGAATGTCGCCGAATTCAACTTGGGTCCTCCTACGTGAAAGGTGTTAATGCAGCAAGTGGTATATTGAGTCGTTCATAATTCGCGGTGTTGTGCTCCAGCAGAGTAGAGATAATCTCTTTCCAGAGACGAATATCAGTGGGAGGTCTCTGTATCTATCCCCGTGTACTTGTCCCTTAAGAATGAAAGTGTTTCGTGGGTGATTACTCGTTGTTGCTACAGCGAATTCAAGACTCTTCCACTTAGAGGTGCTTATGAGGCAAGTGATATAAAAAAAACGAGTTGCTCGATGGCTGATCATACTATGTGGGCACAATCAACCAGAGACGTCTCTCGAAAGTGTGGTGAGAATTAAGTGGAGGAAGTGTTTAAACAAACTCGCAGGGTTACATAATACTATTTTCTTAAATTCTTAAATTATATTATACGCCAGGACAGTCTTAAACCCGAGTGTATTCAGAACTTTGTCGTAGCCTATTTTTAAACATATTTACACTTTGGCTTGAAATAACCTCCGAGGGAAGTTGGTTCCAGATATTAACTATTTTATAGAAGAAATTACCACAGATGGAGGTGCTAAATGTTGTAAGTTCCAATTTAAAACCATTATTTCTTGTTGGATTGGTATTAAGCGAGAATAATTTCCTCTAGTCCACCCTGTCTATTCCACTGACCATCTTGAAAACTTGAATAAGCTGACCGCGCAACCTCCTCATCTCTAAGGTATACAGATTTAAGCGTTATAATCTTCGATGGTAGTTTTGCATTCTCATTGAAGAGATCAATTTTGTGGCCCTTGCTTGTACCCTTTCCAACCTGTCTCTAGCCTTCCTAAGGGACGGAGATCAAAACTGTACACAATATTCGAGTTGAGATCTAACAAGTGAAGTGTAAAGAGACATTACAATCTCCTTATTTCTAAATTGGAACTGTCTTTTAAATACAACCTAATATTTTTAAGGCCCTCGTTTCGACTTGTGCACAGTGCTTTGACGGTTTGAGATTATAAGTGATAAAAATTCATAAGTCTTTCTTTAGATCAGTCTCAGTAAACTTGCTCCCCAACAAAGAGTAATCGGTCTTCCTATTCTTATAACCTATGTTTATTACCTTACGTGTGTCCAAGTTGAGTGGCATCTGCCAAGTAGCAGACCATTCGCCCAACCTATCAAGATCATTTTGAAACGTTCTTACGCCATCCTCATTACTTAGAGTATTTCCTAATTTGATATCGTCTGCAAATTAGAAATTGTACTTAGGAGCCCAACGTCTATATCTTCAATAGATATTACCAAGCTCTGCTTTCTATCTCTTCACCAATCTTCAATCCAGTTCGAAACGAGTCCGGTAATTCCTAGTCTTCTAACTTGAAAGAGAGAGAGAGAGAGAGAGAGAGAGAGAGAGAGAGAGATGAGAGAGAGAGAGAGAGAGAGAGAGAGAGAGGAGGTCCACTCTTGGCTAGCACGAGAAGGAAGTATAAAAACTGAAAATAACAATGAAAAAGAGAACACTGAAAACTTATATCATGCTCACACTTATAAACGTGTAAAGCTTTCACACAGGAAGAGTAATAATAGTAAAGTACAGGGTGTTTATAAAGTCTATCTTTCAGTGAAAACATAGCAAAGAGGGTAAAATTCAACAACAATATAATAGAAGGCATACATTTAATGAATACTTAAGCATATGATTGTACATGAGCACCATCAGTATCTCTACAGAGTTCGAATCTGTCATCAGCATTGTGGAACACATTTGAGCATGACAGGGGTTAATTTGTAACTGCTGTTACGATACGAGCACGTAAATGTCCCAGCTTCATTCAGATGGCATTTTAAACACCGTCGTCTTTCAACAAGATGGGGCACTTTGTCATTACGCAAACGTTGTCCGGGAGTACCTAAATGAACGATTTCCAAATCGGTGGATCGGACGTGGAGGCAACAGGCCCTGTGCGGCTCGATCTCCTGACCTAACGTCCTTGGATTTCTTTGCATGCGGCTTTATCAAATCAAACGTTTATCAAACGAGGGTTACAGATCTGCAAGATTCACGTGCTCGTATCGTAACAACAGTTACAAAAATAACCCCTGTCATGCTCCAAAATGTGTTCCGCAATGCTGCTGACAGATTCGAACTCTGTAGAGATACTGATGGTGCTCATGTAGAATTTTACCCTTTTTGCTACGTTTTTACTGAAATAGATAGGGACTTTATAAACACCCTGTATAGAATAGATAAGGCCACTGCTGATAGAAAATAGTGGTAAAAAGATTTATAGGAAAGTAGGAAAAAGTATAATGAAGAGAATAGCTTCAGAGTTCATTCACACCATGCGTAACACTTATCTCGTACTCAGTTACGTATTAGAAGACAGTGGAAAATAAAGGATAACAGAAGTACTAAAACTATGATACTTAATCTTATCTACATGCAAATTTTAAGTTTTTTTTTTTATTTATTTATTATGTAAAAGTCATCATTTCGTCGTTACACGATTTCTCTATATCCTGCCACAGTCATCGTACCGAAGATTTATCATGTAATTTATACTACGTCCTTCGCATAGAATTATCTCGATTAAAAAAAAACCGTTTCTAAGCAAACCTGGAAGGGGGGATGAGGGGACGTCAGAGGTTTCACCTCGAAGATTCCCAGGGTGAAGGACCTTCTACTAACCGACAGTGCAGTCAGCTGACTTAACTCACTCATACCTCACCACCCCCTGCGGCCCGCCCGAAATTTAATTCTTTAACTCGTGAAATGCAAATCGATGCTACTAAAATACCCATCCAACCTATTCTTAAACATATTAACTAGCGATGTACAGATTCCAAAATGTAGCCGATGCCGATGCCGATTACTTGCTTATACTTTAAAAAATCAATTCCCTTCATAAATTTTACTGATCTGATGTAAAAACTCTTAATTTTCATATTTTTACATTTCAAATTTGTTAAAATGTTTTTCCTTAGCTCACTCCACAATATATGGTACTAGAATTTGTTACTCATTAGCTAAAATGATGTTAAATACTTTTATTATTCAGTAAAATAAAATAATTTTATTTTAGTTTCATAAATTGAATACGAATGTTTAAAGTATTATAATTGGCTTTCCTTATGTTGAAAGTATTTTCTTCATTTCTTTCTTCAACAATGTCAACAACAAAAATTTTCATTAAAATTTCAAGTCCCTGGTGGCTAATTTGGATTAAAATAACTGAATATACAATTTGGGTTTATAAAATTATGAAAATACTTAAAATAAAGTAAACATAATAAGATGGTTTAATATATAAATTATAAAGAGTACAACTTAATATAGAATTATTATTAATATAGAGTAGGAGATTACAATAGTATATAATATTTAGAGATTAACTAGTTAGAGAAAATGTAAATTGATGTGCAACTTACATTATTACGCTTTGCCTTTTTCATAAATATAAAATATTTTTATATTACACTTTGAAATGAGTATAAATTATCATAAATAGCGTTTTTTGCATGTTCAATTTTCTTTAAATACACGTTTTGTTTTGTAATGAAAATTTTAAAATTTCAAATAATCGGTAGAGAATCGGCTAAATTTGGCCGATGCCGGTGTCGATGCCCCCCAAAATGGCCGAATGTGCCGTTTCTCATAATGTTCTTGTCGTTCAAGTTAAAGAAATCCTCATAATTTACGTTATCAAAACGATTTAAAATTCTGAACAACTGAATTAATTCGCCTCTTAAACGCAGTTTGAAGCGTATATTATATACTCGTATATACAGTGTATATATATATATATATATATATATATATATATATATATATATATATATAATTCGTACAACTCGGCCGTAAGGACTTCTTGCCTCATTGGATGTTGAAAGCCTTTTCACTAATGTTTCCATCATTGAAACCCATTTATGTAATCCTAAGGCACGTATATAATCACTCAATGATACCAGCTCTTAAGGTTCCTCCTCTTACCTTAGAAAAGCTTCTTAAAGTTTGTACTACAGAAGCCCCGAAGCTAAGCTTTACTGCCAAGTCGAAGGAATAGCTATATTTAGCTCATATTACATGTGTGAAGTAGAAAATATTGTCCTCCAAAATGAAGATTTATATGCCGCTCGACGTACTGCAGATACGTGGATGACATTTTTGTCGTTGTGCGTAATGAAGAACATCTGCAACGTTTATGGAAGAAGGTTCAGTTTTAAAATTTACCTACGAACTTAGCGTAAATGGTAAAATTCCCTTTCTGGATATATTAGTTTAGCCAGAAAATGAAGAATACACCACCAGTGTCTACAAAATCCCCACAAACTTGGGTAAATGCATGAATGCCGTTAGTGAATGCCCTGAACGATACAAAATGAGTGTAATTAAATCATACATACGTCGTGCCTACAATAACAGTTCGACATGGATAATCTTCAACACTGAAATATCAAGGAGTAAACAGTTACTGATCAATAATGGATACTCAATTTGACCATGAACTACAAAAATTTTGTAACTAGCCTCCATACTCTCCAACCCCAGGGTCATTCCAACAACACATTCAAAGTATTTTATAGAAACCAAATGTTACATGCCTATAAAGTGGATGAGCGTGTAATACAAGACATTATCAAGAACAATGTACTCTGCAGCAACCTAAATGACAAACTTAGTCTTGTTATCTACTACAAAAGACCAAAAGGGAGTAACTACATAATGAAAAATAACTTAACCCAAGATAATAGCCCCTTGAAGGTCACCAATGTAGTCTACAAATTTTACTGTCCTCACGAAGGCTGCGAACTTTGTTCTAATAGCTATATTGGAATGGTCACCACTTCCTTGAGTCGCAGACTCACCATGTACCTACAGGAAGGTGCACCCAAATGACACATGGAAAATTATCACAATACAACTCTTACACAACAACAACTGGTGGACAATATGAAAATCCTCAACTATTACAATAGTCACTACAAACAACAGAAGCTGTTTACATCCGAGAACTTACTCTCTCTTAATAACCAGCAAAAAGGTTAGAACAGAACCTTAGGATTATCTCGACCCTCCAATCATCAAAGATGACCACAGGTCGGGTCCCAAGATGTTGACTTCACGTACTCTTTTTACATCTTCCAGTCTTCTCCCAGCATTCGGAATGCTAAGTCGTCTCCATTTCAGAATTACTCTCTTTGTGTAAATTATACTTATGTATTAAAAAATGAGAATTTTTTAGATTTGTAGGTTTTAAATTGCTTAAATTGGATTATGAATTTTTTCAGATTTTTAAGTTTGAAACTTTTTAAAATATTAAATTTTTTAACTTTTGGGATTTTAAATTTAAATTTGACTATCTTAGTCTGATGATGTCCTAAGGAGGGCGAAAAGCTTACTTGTATAACTTATGAAAATAAAGTGAAAATGACAATTGGGGGATCTGCTTTTCCAGCTTTCTGAAAAACAAAGAACATGTCTTCGAAGATTAGAAAAAGCCAAAAAGAAACTCATTAATGCTAATTGTGCCTTGGTCTTTAATGAAACATGTCTGAATGAAAATATTCTGGCCAGTTATACTAATATACAGTATATATAGCGTAATGTTAACACTATTTTAATAATGATGATAGTAATGGTTAATTGATAGTAGTTATAATTGATTGTTAATAATGATGCTGATGAGGCTGGAGTCACCATGATCTTTTCAGATCAAATAATGTTATTAATTAGGTTGATTGATAGAATGAGTTTGCTTCCTTTATTAAACAAAATAAATGATTTGTGAATGAGACAAAATATAAGTTGGTTGTTTACAGTTGAAATTAAATGTGCACTTGAATAATGACTTCAATATTTCAATATTAATAACGCACGAGGTAATGATTAGTCTTTATATAAAGTTAGGAGGATGACACCAGGCCAAAATGGGGCCTACACAAATGAATGTTCACATGATTGTGGTTTTCTTGTCACTGGTTCTTCGGAGAGAGAAAGTCAAGGTGCGTCGAGAAGTCCTTGTAACGAAGTTGAGGTGTGAGGCAAGGCAGAAGGACATGCCTTGAGTGGATTCTCGCGATGTGACGTCATCTTAGTCGTACTTGTGTGATGTCATCTTGGTCGTGTTTGTGTTGATGGAAAATCGCTAAAGTAGAGTATTTGAAAACGTTTCTGCCACTATATATATATATATATATATATATAATATATATATATATATGATGGGCGACAATAGGGTGGTTCTTACAAATATAAAAAAATTTCGATATTAAATTTTCCAGGCTCCCAACCCATAATTAGGTACTCTTGAATGAATGAACTTCTCATAGTGTTTCTTCTATTGTAGAGAATATTTAGGGGTTGCGCAGGCTTAATAAATTTTTGTATTTCATGGGTAATTTTTTAAAATTTTATCAAACGGAAACTAAAATAAAGGATGACTAATAAAACAATATAAATGATGAATACTTTAAGAAAATAAACATAAATAATCTTCGCCGTATCTCAAATATGCTACCAAAATTTAAATAAATCTCCATGTAAAGTAGGATCATAAAACTAAGTGTTCTTCCCAAAAAAACATAACATCCCAAAACATGATAAGCAAAAACAATATATTCTTCATATTACAAGAAATAAAAACAAAATATTTTTAATGTTACAAGAAACCAAAGCAACATATTTTTCATATTACAAAAAAGTGTTATTGAATATTGGACTAAGTGTGCATTTTCTGCTGTCAGGATATTTTCGACGATGATTACACTGCCCAACAAAAAAACATTTTTTGCTGCTGATTTAATTCTAAGACCTGTTTCTGGATAATATTGATGTGCTGATTTAAAAAATCACCTTAGATTTTGTCCATCACATCAGGTTTTCGTGCAATGCAATATGCCTATTTTGGGTGATCCATGAAGGGCGCTTATCAAAATTGATGATTTTTGAGACCCGTTAATAGCTTTCAGCAGTTGGGTTGCAATATGAGCATTAAAGTTCACTATCTCAACAGTCATCTGGATAAATTTCCAGAAAATCTTGGTGACGTTAGTGAAGAGCAAGGTGAAAGGTTCCACCAAGATATCAAAGTGATGGAAGAACGATACCAAGGAAGATGGGATACCCATATGACGGCTAACTACTGCTGGAGCCTGCAAAGAGATTGTCTTGACATCTCTCATTCTAGGAAGTCCTATAAGAGAAAATTTATCAGCACTGAAAAGTAAGAAAACAAGAAAAAGACAATGTTAAGAAAACTGGTCCCGTGCTTGCTTTAATATGGATTCATTTTTTGCTTATTTAAACACTTTTAATCACTTTATGTGTCAATATTACCATTGTATATTAAAGTTCACTCCCTGCACAATTATTTACTTTTCCATGCTGATTCTGAGTATGTAAAAACTTATTTTTTGAAAAGAAAAAAAATTGGGCATAACCCTGCCAAAATGCGATATCTCCAAAATATCTGTATTTGATTGCTCGAAAACCTGATGTGATAGGCAAAAACTAAGGTGATTTTTTAAATCAGCACACCAAAGTTACCTAAAAACAGGTGTTAGAACTAAATCAGCAAAATTGGTGTTGGGCAGTGTTAGCGACAACCTGCATCAGATACTGCAGTTGCTCCTCGTCGTGAGTTAATCGGTAATTAAACTGTTCAATGAGGGCCACTGCTCTTTCAGCATTATCATTAACAACTTTTATACCTTTCACAATGCTATATGCATATTTGTAACTATCATGAACAGTCCAGAATACAGGATCTTCATTAAGGAATTCGTCTGAAATGTCCAAACTTCTGAAAAACTTAACTGAGTTTTTCGATGTTAAGTCAACAAGGCTGACCTGAGCATTATGTGGAAGCTCGATCCGCTTTGGACAATCATCACTTCCTTCTTTGGTCCTCATGGCCTGAACCATCTCACGCTTAACGCTTACAGGAACGTCTTCGTCGAATAATGCAAGGGGCAGCATTTCCTCTGACAGATACCAGAGATGTGAGCTGAATTTTCTAATGGCAGCTTCTGCGATGATCTTATTTGGGTATCTTTGAAATTTCTTAAGGAGAATAAGGTCTTCATGCGGAGCAGATACAGAAACAGAAGCAGGAAACCATGCTCTCATATAAATTCGGACAGCAAAGAAAGGAATTTCGTTTAGGGCCCTTTCTTCTTTGGTAGTTAGTTGAAATTGACTCTGAAACAACCATATCTTGATGGAATAGAGAACCTTAGCCATCCATCGGGCGTGATGCATAGCTCCTGGAGTTTTAAAGCGAATTCCTTTTCCATCCCAAGAGTTATGGCCCAAGAAAAGAAGTGCCAGCCATAGGAATTCTTTGTAATCATCTCGAACTGTTCCTTCCTGTAGCATCTTGCAAGCAAAAGAAGTTAATGACCTCTTCTCTTCGTTGTCGATGTCATCTGCAGCCGTCTTATATTTGGAGTGATCAATTTGAGGCCAAAATTTCTTGAAGCGCATGAATAAAGGTACTTGAGGGCCAGAAGGTGCTCCAAAATAAGACCCGAAAACAGCTCCAAACACCAATTCCATAATATGATGACGGCATGGAAAATACAGGAGGTACTTCCCTAGTTTTTGCTCGAGGAGAACGCAAGTTCCTGCGCGATGGCCAGTATTTGAAACGGTAGTGTCAAAACTCATCCCAACAACGGACTGCTCAAGCCCCCACTTTTGGAGCTGTTTCACAATAGCTTGAGATTGCTCTTCTCCTGTTCCGGAAGGGAGTTTTGGAACACCAAGGAGCTGACACGTGTCTTTGTTGGAGACTAAGACAGGGAGACGATGGACGTTGGCTTGACCAGTGAGGTCCGGGAGAATTTTTCTATCCCAATGAACAATGATAGGACAGTCAGTGTTGAACTCTTCCATTATGTGTTGAGCCGTTAAAGAGCGATGCTGCTGTCTATACCGCCTCACACTAGAACGGTTAATAACTAGCTCCGATACGTCATGACCAAGTACCTGTGCAGTAGCTGCCAACACGAAGGCTGCTGAGCGATCACTAACATTCGTGCGATCAAGGGTTGATGCTAGATTAGGAGTCATGATAGCGTTCGTTGCACGTCGACGCTTTGGATGTGAAGAACCACCTGCTACTGCACCGAATTTTTCCTTCTCTGTACCCGATTCCTCGGCATCACTGGAAACACTACTTTATTTTCACTGGAAGAGCTTTCCAAATGTGCAGTCGAGGTTTTTGCTTTGTCCCGGGAAGCCACAGCAGCCTGATATTCCACATATTTGGGCCTCCGCTTGATAGCCCTTCCTCCTTCCGAACAAGGACCATATCAATCCCAGCCATAGATCCTTTGCGACCAGGTTCTCTTTGAGCCAACAAGAAGCTCGATCTTCAGGAAGTTTTATCATGGCAAGTGCGTTTTCATGAGCGATATCAAAAAGGTTTTTTGATTCTCTCGTGAATTCCTCTTCGTTCTTGATCTGCGTTTCTGACCTCCTCTTCATGCTTTCTTTAGTCTCTGCCACTTAACAAATAATTTATTTAACTTTCCATTGAGTGGTCTGTGCGTTTGATAGGAATTCGCGCTCGATTCCAAAACTTTTCTACGTCCAGAAGTACCTCTTTCAAACTATCTTTTACAGTTCTTTTTTCATTTTGGTGAAGATGAAGGAATACTGATAACACTTCACCATTCGAAGGCAATTTTGCCCCTATAAGTTTGTCCTGCCAGTGCTCCATTAGAAATGGAGTGTTGGGTTTAATTTGAGTGTGTTAGGTTTAATCTTTGACATTGTGAAAACTACTTAATAACGCTGAAATGAATAAAATTCCGATTAGATAACTCACACAATAAAAGTCAATAACCAAATAATGATCTCCGACTCATAATTGTTGATATAAACATCCACAACATAAACAAA